>PISX010033463.1:0-15056 GCA_004024625.1 Mellivora capensis | reverse complement strand
TGCAGTTCAGTTGTCTGTGTTTATATGTTTTTAAGGTTTTAATCCCTTATCAGATACCTGGTTCCTGGTTCAAAAATGTTTTTCCCACTCCATAGGTTGCCAGTACTCCCTGTTGGTTGGTTCCTCTGCTTTGTAGTTTGATGTAGTCCCATTTACCATTTTTGTTTTTGTTGTGTGCTTTTTGTATCCTATCCAAGAAATCATGGCCAAGACCACTATCATGCAGCTTTTCACCTATATTCCCATCCAGGAGATTTATGGTTTCAGGTCTTTTGTTTATAACTTCAGTTCATTTTTAGTTGATTTCTATGTGTGGCATCAGAGAGGGTTCCTTTCTCATTCTTTCCCATTTAAAGATCAGATTTTCCCAGCATCAATTTATTGAACAGATCTTCCTTTTCCCAATTGTGTGTTGGTGGCATCCTTGTTGAAGATGAGCTGGCTGTAAATGTTTTGGTTTATTTCTGAGCTGTTGTGTTGCATTGGTCTAGGTGTCTGTTTTTACACCAGTACCATACTGTTTTAATTACTGTAAGTTTATGATGGTTTTTAAAATTAAAAAAGTGTGAGGCCTTTAGCTTTGTTTTCCTTTGTCAATATAGTTTGGGATCTTCAGGGTCCTGTGTAGTTCTGTATGATTTTCAGGGTTGTTTTCTCTATTTCTGTACAAGTGCCATTGGGATTTTGATAGGGACTGCATAGACACTCTGCACTGCTTTGGATAGCTTTGACTTTTTTTTTTTTTTAAAGATTTCATTTATTTATTTGACAGAGATCACAAGTAGACAGAGAGGAAGGCAGAGAGAGAGGAGGAAGCAGGCTCCCCGTCGAGCAGAGAGCCCGATGCGGGGCTCGATCCCAGGCCCTGAGATCATGACCTGAGCCGAAGGTTCAACCCACTGAACCACCCAGGCACACCCTAGCTTTGACATTTTTCTTTAAGATTTTATTTATTTATTTGTCAGAGAGAGAGAGAGCGCGCACGCACAGGCAGACAGAGTGGCAGGCAGAGGCAGAGGGAGAAGCAGGCTCCCCGCCAAGCAAGGAGCCCAATGTGGGACTCGATCCCAGGACGCTGGGATCATGACATGAACCGAAGGCAGCCGCTTAACCAACTGAGCCACGCCGGCGTCCCTAGCTTTGACATTTTAATAATAGTCTCTGATCCATGAACATTGGCTATCTTTCCACTTCTGTGTCTTCTCTGATCTCTTTCACCAATGTTTTGTACTTTTCAGTGGACAAGTCTTTCTCCCCCTTGGTTAAATTCACTTCTAAGTATTTAATTTTGTTGGATGCTCTTGCAAATGGGATTATTTTCTGAATTGCTTTTTGGGATAGTTTATTGACAGTGTGTAGAAACCAAACTGATTTTATTTTTATCTCCTTCTTTACTGACGTTGTTTATTAGTTCAGATTGTTTCTGGTGCTATTGCTGGTGTGCTTTTTCTGGCCTCATTAGGGTGTTTTATTTAAAAGGTGCTCATTGTCAATGCAGAAAAGTTTTTGTCTTCCTTCTCAATGTGAATATTTTATAGCTGTTTCATATGTTATTTTTCTGACTAGTGTTTGGAGTACTATGTTGAATTTAAGCGGTGGAAATGAGTGTCCTTGCCTTATTCCTGATGAGAGAAAAAGTTTTCAGTTTTTCTCAAGTGAGTGTGATGTTTAATGTGGGATTTTCACCCCTAAACTTTCTTATGTTGAGGTAATTTCTTCCTGTTCTTTGTTCAGAATTTGTATCATCAGATATGCTGAAATTTGCCAAAGATTTTCTTCATCTGTCAAGATGATCATATGAATTTTTATCCTTCATTCTGTAAACGGCCAGTGGTCACATTGATTGCTCTTCATATGTTGAACTGTTTTCACACCCCAGGGACAAATCCCACATGACCCTGGTGTATGATCCTTTAATGTGCTGTTGAATTCTGTTTGCTAGTGTTTTGTTCAGAATTTTCCATCTATGTCCATCTAGGATATCAGCCTGTAGATTTCTTTGTGGTGTTTTTGGTTTTGGTATCAAGGTAATGCTGACATAAAATGAGTCTGGAAGTGTGCTCATCTTCAGTTTTCTTTGGAAGAGTTAGAGAAGGATTGGTGTTAATTCTTTCTTAAGTGATAGGTAAGATTCACAAGGGAAGCCATCGGAAGCTGGCTTTTCCCTGTTCAGAGGTATTTGATATGGGATTCAGTCTTCCTGTTAGTTATAGATCTGGTCAAATTTGTATTTCTTCTATTCCACTTGGGTATATTTTACATTTTTTTGGAATTTATCTATTTTATCTAGGTTATCCATGTAATTTTTTTAAAGATTTTTATTTATTTGAGAGAGAGAGAGAGAGACATCACAAGTAGGCAGAGAGACAGGCAGAGAGAGAGGGGAAGCAGGCTCCCCGCCAAGCAGAGAGCCCGATGTGGGGCTCGATCCCAGGACCCTGAGATCATGACCCAAGTCAAAGGCAGAGGCTTAATCCACTGAGCCACCCAGGTGCCCCATATCCATGTAATTTTTGTAATGGTCTCTTGTGATCCTTTATATTTGTGTGTCATCGGTTTTAATATTTAGTTGCACATTTCTGATTTTATTTGAACCTTGTCTTTTTTTCTCATTTGGTATAGCTAAAGGTTTATCACTTGTGATAATCTGGGGTGCCTGGATGGCTCAGTTGGTTAAGTGTCTGCCTTTGGCTCAAATCATGATCCCAGGGTCCTGGAATCAAGCCCCACATCAGGCTCCCTGTTTAGCAGGGAGTCCGCTGCTCCTTCTGCTCATCCCTTGTGCCTTGTTCTTGCTTGTGTGAGCTCTCTCTCTCTCACACAAAAATAAATAAATCCTTCTTTTGTTTTAAGGATTTTTATTTACTTATTTGACAGATGGAGAGATCACAAGTAGAGAGACAGGCAGGGAGAGAAGGGGAAGGGGGCTCCCTGCTGAGCAGAGAGCCTGATGTGGGGCTCCATCCCAGGACCCTGAGATCATGACCTGAGCCAAAGGCAGAGGCTTAACCCACGGAGCCACCCAGGTGCCCCATCTTTTTTAAAAATTGGGGGGGAAAAAGAGACTGTTTTTTCTCAAGGTTGATCTGGATGTTTAGAGTCTTTTGTAGTTCCATACAAATTTTAAGATTGTTCTATTTTTGTGGACAGTGCCATTGGAATTCTGATAGAGATTGCATGGAATTTGTAGATTACTTTGGTAGTGGGGACATTTAATAAATGTTAATTCTTCTAGTCCATGAGCTCATGATATCTTTCCATTTATTTGTTTTCTTCAGTTACTTTCACTGATGTCCTACAATTTGCTGGATACAGGTCTGTTCTCTCCTTGGTAAAATTTATTCTTATGTATTTTATTCTTTCTGATGCAATCATAAATGGGATCACTTTCATTTTCTTTGGGATCTGTCTTTTTCTTTGATAGTTCATTATTAGTGTATAAAAATGCAGTAGATTTTTGTATATTGACTTTGCTGCAATTTTGAATTCCTTTTTTCATTGTAGCAGTTTTTTAGTGGCGTTGTTAGGGTTTTCTATGTATGATATCATGTAATTTGGAAATACAGTTTGCCACTTTCTTTTTTATTTGTATGCCTCATTTCTTTTTTTTTTATCTAACTTCTCTGACTAGAACTTCTAGTACTATATTAAATAAAAGTGTCAAGATTGGGCATCCTTGTCTTGTTCCTGATCTTGCAAAAAAAAAAACCCCTCCACTTCTTTGTTGGGTTGTCATTCAGTGACTTTGTTACTGAGTTAAGTTCTCTCTGTACCCATTTTTTTGACCTTTTGGTTTTTTTAAAAATCATAAATGGTTGTTGAATTTTGTCAGATGCTTTTTCTGCATTTATTGAGAAGATCACCTGGTATAATGTGGTTAATGTTAATGTGGTTTATGTTGTTAATGTGGTGTATCTCATTGATATTTTTTGGATGTTAAATCTTCCTTGCATCCCTAAAATAAATCCTTCTTAATCAGGTGTTATGGTCCCTTTAACATATTGTTGAATCAGTTTACTAATATTTTGTTGAGGATTTTGGCATCAATTTTCTTTATGGATATTGGTCTGTAATTTTCTTTTCTGGCATCCTTGCCTAGATTTGGCATCAGGGTCTCAGAAAATGAGTTCGGAAGTATTACTTATTCTTGTATTTTGTTTAGTTTCTTGATTTTTTTTTCTGTTGTCTTTTTGGTTTCTGTTTTATTTATTTCCACTGTGATCTGTATAGTTTCCTTCCTTTTACTAACTCTGGGCTTTGTTCTCCTTTTTCTAGTTCTTTGTGGTGCAGTGTTAGATTATTTGAGATTTTTCCTGGTTTTGTGACATAAGCATTTATCTTTATTACTATTCCTCTTAGAGCTGCTTTTGCTGCATCCCATAAGTTTTGTTTTGTTGTGTTTCCTTTATTGATCATCTCCGTGTATTTTCTGACCTCTTTTGATTTCTTCTTTGACCCAATGGTTGTTCAATAGCATGTGATCTAATCTGCGGTTGCCTGCGAATTTTCCAGTTTTCTTGTAATTGATTTCTAGTTTCATGCCATTGTGGTTGGAAAAGATTCTTGATATGATTTCAGTCCTCTTAAATTTGTAAATTTTTGTTTTGTGGCCAACATGATCTGTCCTGGAAAATGTTTCTTGTACGATTGAGAAGATTGTATCTTCTCTTGCTTCCTGATGGAATGATCTGTGTATGTCTAGAAAGGCCCATTTGGTCTGAAGTGTCATTTAAGTCTCATGTTTCCTTACTGATTTTTTCTGTCTGGATGATGTATCCATTGATGAAAGTGGGATATTGAAGTACCCTTCTATTATTTTATTTTATTTATTTTATTGTTTATATTATATTGTTTATGTTTGTTATCTTATTTTTCCCTTTAGGCCTGCCTGTTAATATTCCTTTTGTATATTTAGGTGCTCCTCTGTTGGGTGCATAACTATTTACAAATATTATATCCTTATGTTGGGTTGACCACTTTGTCACTGCATATTGACATTCTTTGTTTCTTATTACATATAGTCAGTGTCTTTTTTTTAAAATTTTTTTTAACATTTTTTATTTATTTGAGAGAGAGAGAGAGAGAGAGCATGAGAGGCGAGAAGGTCAGAGGGAGAAGCAGACTCCCCATGGAGCTGGGAGCCGAATGTGGGACTCGATCCTGTGACTCTAGGATCGTGACCTGAGCTGAAGGCAGTCACCCAACCAACTGAGCCACCCAGGTGCCCCCCATATAGTCAGTGTCTTAAAGAGTAATTGTCTGATAGAAGTATTGCTATCTGAGCTTTGTCTTGGTTTCTGGTTGCATGGAATACATTTTTTCAGTTTGTGTGTGTCTTGACATCTAGAGTGAGTCTTCTGTAGGGTATTATGAGTATGGATGGGTAATGTTTTTGTGCTTTAATTTTTGTAATTTTCTTCTTTTTATAACATTGGGATGACTTTTTTCTTCCAGCTTCTTGAAATGTAAATTGGGATTGAGATGTTTTTTATTTTTATTATTTTTTTAAATTCATTTTTCTTTTTAAAATAATTTTTTATTTAAATTCAATTAACGAATAGTGTATTATTTGTTTCAGAGGTGGAGTTCAGTAATTCATCAGCCTTATATAATATGCCATGCTCATTATATCATGTACCCTCCTTAATGTTCATCACCCAGTTACCCCTTCCCCCACCCCCAACCCTTCCAGCAGCCCTCAGTTTGTTTTCCTATAGTTAAGAGTCTCTTATGGCTTGTCTCCCTCTGATTTTCCTTGTTTTATTTTTCCCTCCCTTCCCCTATGATCCTGTTTTGTTTCTTAAATTCCACATGAGTGAGACTATAGATAATTGTCTTTCTCTGAATGACTTAACTTTGCTTAGTGTATATCCTCTGGTTCCATTCATATTGTTACAAATGGCAAGTTTCATTTTTTTGATGGCTGAGTAATATTCCATTGTGTATATCGTATCTTTATCCATTCATCTGTTGGTGGACATCTGGACTCATTCCAGAGTTTGCTATTGTGGACATTGCTGCTATAAACATTGGAGTGCAGGTGCCCCTTCAGATCATTACATTTGTAACCTTGGGGTAAATACAAGGTAGTGCAATTGCTGGGTTGTAGGTTAGGTCTGTTTTCAACTTTTTGAGGAACCTCCACAATGGTTTCCAGAGTGGCTAGACCAGTTTGCATTCCCACCGATAGTGTAAGAGGGTTCCCCTTCCGCATTCTTATCAACATTTGTCATTTCCTGACTTCTTAATTTTTGCCTAACTGGTGTGAGATGGTATCTCATTGTATTTTTTTTTTTAAGATTTTATTTATCGGAGTGCACAAGCACACAAGCAGAGGGAGTGGCAGGCAGAGGGAAAAGCAGGCTCCTTGCCAAGGAGCCTGATGCAGGACTGGATCCCAGGACCCTAGGATCATGACCTGACCCAAAGGCAGATGCTTAACTGACTGAACCAGCTGGGCATCCCTCATTGTGGTTTTGATTTGTATTTCCCTGAAGCCAAGTGTGTTGAGCAGTTTTTCATGTGTCTGTTAGTCAGTTGTATTTCATCTTTGGAGAAATGTCTATTCATGTTTTCTGCCCATATCTTGATTGGATTATTTGTTTTTTTTGTGTGTTGAGTTTGATAAGTTCTTTATAGATTTTGGATATTGGCCGTTTATTTGGTAAAACTTTTGCAAATATTTTCTTCTATTCTGTCAGTTGTCTTTTAGTTTTGTCGAATCTTTGCTGTGCAAAAGCTTTTTATCTTGATGAAGTTGCAATAGTTCACTTTTGCCTTTGTTTCCCTTGCCTTTGGAGACACACATAGCGAGAAGTTGCTGTGGTTAAGATCTCAGAGATTGCTGCCTCTGTTCTTCTCCAGGATTTTGATGGATTTCTGTCACACATTTAGCTCTTTCATCCATTTTGAATCTGTTCTTGTGTATGGTATAAGAAAATGGTCCAGTTTCATTCTGCATGTGGCTGTCCAATTTTCCCAACACCATTTGTTGGGACACTGGTTTTTTTTCCATTAGATATTCTTTCCTGCTTTGTCAAATATTAGTTGATCATAATTTGAGGGTCCATTTCAAGGTTTTCTATTCTGTTCCATTGATCTATGTGTCTATTTTTGTGCCAGTACTATACTGTCTTGATGATTACAGCTTTGTAGTAGAGATTGAAGTCCGGAATTGTGATGCTACCAGCTTTGGTTTTGTTTTTCAACATTATTCTGGCTATTCAGGGTCTTTTTTGGTTCCATACAAATGTTAGGATTATTTGTTCTAGCTCTGTGTAAAAAAGTTGATGGTATTTTGATAGGGATTGCATTGAATGTGTGGATTGCTCTAGGTAACATAGACATTTTCACAATATTTATTTTTCCAATCCATGAGCATGGAATGTTTTTTCTTTTTCTTTTTTTGGTCTTCCTCAATTTCTTTGAAGAGTGTTCTATAGTTTTCTGCAGGTCTTTTGCATCTTTGGTTAGGTTTAATTCCTAAGTATCTTATGGTTTTGGATGTAATTGTAAATGGGACTGACTCCTGAGTTTCTCTTTTTTCTGTCTCTGTGGAGTATAGAAATGTAACTGATTTCAGTACATTGTATTTATATCCTGCCACTTTACTGAGTTCCTGTGTGAGTTCTAGCAATTTTGAGGTGGAGTCTTTTGGGTTATCCACAGAGTATCATGTCATCTGCAAAGAATGAGAATTTGACTTCTTTCCCGATTCAGATGCTTTTTATTTCTTTTATTTAATTGCTGAGGCTAGGATTTCTAGTACTGTGTTGAACAACAGTGGTGAGAGGGGACATCCTTGTCATGTTCTGACTTTCCTGAAAAATTGAGAGCTTTTCCTCACTAAGAATGACATTCGCTGTGGGCTTTTCATAGATGGCTTTTATGATACTGAGGTATATTCCCTCTATCCCCATGTTGTGAAGAGTTTTTATCAAGAAAGGATGCTGTACTTTGTCAAATGCTTTTTCTGCATCTATTGAGAGGATTGTATGGCTCATGTCCTTTCTTTTTTTAATGTAATATATCACACTGATTGACTTGCAGATATTGAATCACACTTGCAGCCCAGGAATAAATCCCACTTGGTGGTGGTACATAATCCTTTTAATGTACTGTTGGATCCTGTTGGCTAATAACTCTGTGAGAATTTTTGCATCCATGTTCATCCAGGGATATTGGTCTGTAATTCTCCTTTTTGGTGGGGTCTTTGTCTAGTTTTGGGATCAAGGTAATGCTGGCCTCATAGGAGGAGTTTAAACGTTTCCTTCCATTTCAATTTTTGGAACAGCTTCAGAAGAATCCTTATTAATTTTTCTTTAAATATTTGGTAGAATTCCAAGTCCTACCAAAGAATTTGGGGACGCCATCTGGCCCTGGGCTCTTGTTTGTTGGAAGAAATTTTTTTTAAAGATTTATGTATTTATTTGACAGAGATCACAAGTAGGCAGAGAGGCTGGCAGAGAGAGAGGAGGAAGCAGGCTCCCCGCTGAGCAGAGAGCCTGATGTGGGGCTCAATCCCAGGACTCTGGGATCATGACCTGAGCCGAAGGCAGAGGCTTTAACCCACTGAGCCACCCAGGCGCCCCTGTTGGAATATTTTTGATTACTGCTTCAATTTGCTTACTGGTTATGGGTCTGTTCCAGTTTTTCTGTTTCTTCCTGGTTCAGTTTTGGTAGTTTATATGCCTCTAGGAACACATCCATTTCTTTCAGATTATCTAATTTGCTGGCATATAGTTGCTCATAATATATTCCTGTAATTGTTTGTATCTCTTTGGTGTTGGTTGTGCTCTCTTATTTTTCATTCATGATTTTATTAATTGAGGTCCTTTCTCCCTGGCCAGGGGTTTTTCAGTCTTATTAATTCTTTCAAATAACCAGCTCCTGCTTCGTTGATCTGTTCTACTGCTCTTTTGGTTTCTATTATATTGATTTCTGCTCTGATCTTTATGATTTTCTCATCTCCTTCTGGGTTTAGGATTTATTTGCTGTTCTTTCTCCAGCTCCTTTGGGTGTAGGGTTAGGTTGTGTATTTGAGACCCTTCTTGTTTCTTGAGAAAGACTTGTATTGCTATATATTTTCCTATTAAGACCACCTTTGCTGCATCCCAAAGATTTTGAAAAGTTGTATTTTCATTTTCATTTGTTTCCATGAATTAAATTTTTTTTTTAATTTACTGGTTGAACGATTCATTCTTTAGTAGGATAGTCTTTAGCTTCCATGTGTTTGAGTTATTTGCAGCTTTTCTCTCATGATTGAGTTCTTGCTTCAGAGCATCGTGGTCATGCTCTGGTCATGCAGGGAATGATCCCAATCTTTTGGTACCAGTTGAGACCTGATTAGTATCCCAGGATGTGATCTATTCTGGAGAATGTTTCATGTGCACTAGAGAAAAATGTGTATTCTGTTGCTTTGGGATGGAATGTTCTGAATATATCTGTGATGTCCATATGATCCAGTGTGTCATTTAAAGCCTTTATTTTCTTGTTGATCTTTTGCTTAGATGATCTGGACAGAGGGGGGTGTTAAAGTCTCCTACTATTACTGTATTACTGTATTATTGTTGATGAGTTTCTCTGATTTTGTTATTTATGGGTTTATATATTTGACCGCTCCCATGTTAGGGTCTTAGATATTTAAAATTGTTAGATTTTCTTGTTGGACAGACCGTTTAAGTATGATATAGTGTCCTTCCTCATCTCTTTATTATAGTCTTTATTTTAAAAATCTAATTTGTCTGATATGGAAATTGCCACCCCAGCCTTTTTTTCCCTAAGATTTTATTTATTTATTTGACAGACAGAGATCACAAGTAGGCAGAGAAGCAGGCTCCCCGCTGAGCAGAGAGCCTGATGTGGGGCTCAATCCCAGGACCCCAGAACCATGACCTGAGCCGAAGGCAGTGGCTTAACCCACTGAGCCACCCAGGCCCCGCCTCAGCTTTCTTTTTGATGTCCATTAGCATGGTAAATGGTTTTCCACCCCCTCACTTTAAATCTGGAGGAGTCTTTGGCTCTAAAATGAGTCTCTTGCAGACAGTTTATTGATGGGTCTTGTTTTTTTATCCATTCTGATACCCTGTATCTTTTGATTGGGACATTTAGCCCATATACGTTCAGGGTAACCAAACTATTGAAATTGAACTCAACTATTGAAGTTGAACTGAACTATTGAAAGATAGGCATTTAGTGCCATTGTATTGCCTGTAAGGTGACTGTTACTGTATATTGTCTCTGTTCCTTTCTGGTCTACTGCTTTTAGGCTCTCTCTTTGCTTAGAGGACCCCTTTCAATAATTGCTGTATGGCTGGTTTGGTGTTTGCAAATTCTTTTAGTTTTTGTTTGTCCTGGAAGCTTTTTAATCTCTCCTATTTTCAGTGACAGTCTAGCTGGATATAGTATTCTTGGCTGCATATTTTTCTCATTTAGTGCTCTGAATATATCATGCCAGTTCTTTCTGGTGTGCCAGGTCTCTTTGGCTAGGTCTGCCAATTTAATATTTCTTCTGTTGTAGATTACAGACCTCTCATCCCGAGCTGCTTTCAGAATTTTCTCTTTGTCTCTGAGACGTGTAAGTTTTACTATTAGATGGCAGGGTGTTGACCTATTTTTATTGATTTTGCGGGTAGTTCTCTGTGTCTTTGTGTGCCTGGATTTTGATGCCTGTTTCCTTCCCCAAATTAAGAAAGTTCACCACTACAGTTTGCTCCAGTGTACCTTCTCCTCTCTCTTCTTCTGGGATCCCAATTATTAATACTGTTTCGTCTTATGGTATCACTTATTTCTCGAATTCTCCCCTGTGATCGTGCAGTTGTTTACCTTTTTTTCTCAGCTTCTTTATTCTCCAACATTTGGTCTTCTGTATCACTATTTGTGTCTTCTGCCTCATTTATCCTAGCAGTAAGAGCCTCCATTTTTTATTGTACCTCATTAATAGACTTTTTTATTTCAGCTTGGTTAGAGTTTAGTTCTTTTATTTCTCCAGAAAGGGATTCTTTAGTATCTTCTATGCTTTTTTCAAGTCCAGCTTATAATTATCATTCTGAACTCTAGCTCTGACATCTTACTAATGTCTGTATTAATTAGGTCCCTGGCAGTTGGTACTGCCTCTTGTTTTTTGAGGTGAGTTTTTTCTGTTTTGTCATTTTGTACAGAGATACATAGGTGAATGGGAGAACAATATGCTAAAAGGGTAACAGTGACCCCAGAAAAATATACACAAAACAAGTCAGAAGAGACTTGAAACCTGGGGGAGAAGGAAAAGAAAAAAAGAATATGATCAGGCTGGTGACTAGAACAGAGCCACACACTAGATTTTTGGTGTATTTTGGTCTGTTAGAAGAAACTGCATCCCAAAGTTTTAAAGAAAGAAAAACATATATACAAAAATGAGGGTAAATGTGAAAATTAAAAAAAGATTTTAAAAAAGGAATTGATAAGTTAAGAAGTTGTTAGAAAAAAGAAAAAAAATTAAACAAAAAAATGGCAAGAGGACAGAATGTCATCAGGCAGGAGACTAGAACAAAGCCATACACTAGATTTAGGATATATTCTGGTCTGTTAGAAGAAACTGTATCTCAGAATTTTAAAGAAAAAGTGTGTACACACACACAGACACACACACATGTACACATATACACACACCAAAAAACTAAGGTTAAGTATAATGACTGCATAGAATGGGACTTTTAAAAATGAAAACTAAAAATGATTTTCAGAAAGGAATTGATAAGATGTTGGTTAAAATAGGAAAGAAAAATTGAAGAAAAAGAAAAAATAAGGAAAATTTAAAAAATTAACTTCAAAAGACTAACGAATCATGGGGAAAAAGCTGTGATTTCAATGTGCTGTATTCCCCTACCTTTGGAGTTTTACAGTTCTTATTGATTGGTAAACTTGGTCTTGGCTGGATGTTCTTGGTGATCTTCTGGCTGAGGTGCCTGTTGCAGAGATTCTCAAATGTCTTTGCCTGAGGTGGAATTGCACCGCCCTTGCCAGGGGCCAGGCTAAGCAGTCTACTCTGGTTTGCTCTTGGGAACTTTTGTTCCCTGAATGCTTTCCATAGAGCTTTGGAAGACAGGAATGAAAGTGGTGGTCTCCCAATCTCCAGCCTGGAGGAGCCGAGAGCTTGAGGCTCCACTCCTCAGTGCGCCCTTGGAGAAAAGCAGTCAGTCCCCGCTGTCTCCCTGGTCTCCAGCAGCACTCCATGCTCACCTGGCCTGTGACTGAGCTTTTCTGTCCCTGGCACATGACCCCATTTGGAGTCTCCAAACCCAGCAGATTCCTGCGGTGTGCTGCTCCTCCCCCAGGGAGGAAGGGGAGTCCCCCCAGATCTGCCACTCCTGGGGCTGCTCAAAGAACATGGCCCGACTGTGCCTTGGATCTCGGTTTATGGCAACCCTGAGCTGACATACCACTCCTCTGCTCTGTCTCTGCAGCTACTTCCCCACTGCAGTACCTGGGAGCTCTGCCACACACTCAGGCTCCCCTGGTCTTTCTGTGACCCTGAGGGTCCTGAGATCACACTGTCCTAGCAGGGATTCCACCCCCCCACTTAGCCACTGGAGCGAGGTCCCTCCACAGAGCAAGGTCCCTCCACAGAGCAGACTTCTAAAAGTCGAGATTTTGTGCTGTGCTGCGCTGCTCTCTCACTTGCCGGTAGCTGACTGACAGGCTTCCTCCCCACCATGGTCTGTCTTCCAGTATGTCGCCTCAGATTCACTTCTCTGCACATCCTATCTTCCGGAAAGTGGTTACTTTTCTGTTCATAGAATTGCTGCTATTCTTTTTTTCCATCTCCTTTTGAATTTGTAGGTGTTTAGAATGGTTTGATAACTGTCTAGCTGAATTCCTGGGACCACTTGAAACTTAAGTCTCCTACTCCTCTGCCGTCTTGCTCCTCCCTTAGACTTCTGTGGTTTTGCACTTTGCATTTCGGTCTGTGGTCCAATTTGAGTTGACTTTTTGTGACAGGTGCATGTGAATGTCCAGTTGTTTCAACACCATTTGATGAAAGAGTATCTTTGCTCTGTTGCCTTGTTTTTTTTCTTTTTCCCTCATTTCCACTTACAACTTTTCTTGACTCATTCTCCTCTCTTGCTGTCTGCTTTTGTGTGTTCTGCTGCTTTTTGAATGAGATATTTTGGTTGCTTTCTTATTTTTTGTGTGTGTGTCTCTTGTGTGGCCATTTTTGTTGTTGTCACTGGGTTTACGTATAAGATGAACTAGTCATAGCAATCTATATTAATAGCAACTTAAATTTGATCATGCGAAAACCTTACACTTGTACTGCTTCCTTCCCACACTTTGTCATTGATGTCACAAATCACATCCTTTTAAAAAATATTTATTTATTTCATAGAGAGAGTGGGGGATATGGGAGAGGCAAAGGGAGAGAAAAACTTAAGTAGACTCTGCACTGAGTGCAGAGCTCAAGCTTATGACCCTGAGATCGTGAACCTGTGCCAAAACCAAGAGTTGGATTCTTCACCAGCTGCACCCAGGCACCCCTCAAATTTCGTCCTTTTACCATGTTCCACTTATGGGTACTACTTATACCTTTGTGTTCTAGTTTCTATGTCAGAATTAACAGGAGATTTATAACACCGTTATGGAATTATGGTATTTTGTATTTGTTTAAATCCCTCACTCTGCCAGTGAGCTTTATCTTTCATATGCTTTTGTGCTGTGATTTCACATCCTTTCATTGTTTCTTGAAGTACACCCTTTAGCATTTTTTGAAAGGTCTAAGGGTAATAAGTGCCCTCAGCTTTGGGATCTTCCTATTCTCCTTTATTTTGAAGGACACTTTGCTATTAAGCATTCTTGGCAGTTTTTTTGTCATACTTTGTATACCATCTCACTGTCTCTGGGCCTGCGCAGTTTCTGCTGAGAAATCTCCTGGTAGTCTTCAGGGAATTCCCTAGTATGTGGCAGTCACTTTCTTTTGCTGTTTTGAAAACTCTTCTTTGACTTCTGTCACATTGATTATAATGTGTTTTGTTGTGACTTCTTTTGGGTTCATCCACTTTGGAGCCTTTGGGCTTCTAGAACCTGAATGTACAATTCTTTCCCAGATTTGGGAAGTTTGGGGCCATTCTTTTTTTCCCTTTTGGAACGCCTGTTAAGTTCATATAGCAGTCAGTTTGATAAGAATTCTGTAAGTGCCTTAAATTTTTTTCACTGTAAAGTTCCTTTTCATTTTGTATCTGTGACTATATAATTTTATATGTGAGTCCTGCGTGAGTCCACTTATTTTTTTTTTTTTTTTTTTTCTGCTTCATTGTGTCTATTGCTGGGCTGCTCTGGTAAAAATTTTCATTTAACTTGGTGTATTTCTTAGCTAAAATTGTTTTAAGTATTTTTTGATCTTCTTTTAAAATACCCAATTTGTGTGTCAGTTTGTTGAACTTTTAGCACTTTTATCATGGTTATTCTGAATTATTGGTTAAGTCCATATGTCACCATTTTCTCTGTGTCCGTTGGTGAAGATTAATTTTGTTCCTTTGTTTGGGCTGTGTTGGTCTGCTTTTCCAGATTTTTTGGACACTTTGCGTTGGTGTCAATGCATTTAATAAAAGTTGCCTGTCTAGTCTGTATAGACTGGCTTCTTAATTGGGAAGACCTTCACCAAAGGAGACTGTGCCCATTTGCTCCCTCTGGTGTTTGGTAGCTATAGTGCAGGTCCTCGAGCAATGGCATACTGCCCAGACCTTTCTTTGTGTTGTGTTCTCAGTGGCCTTTAGACATCCAGATTGCACCTGGTCCTGTTAACACTCTGACAGGCTTGAGAGAAGCTGGTGTCTCAAGTAGTCCCTGCACAGTTCTGAGCATAGGATGGATGCTTCAGTGCCGTCTTTCCCTCCCCAGGGAAAATTCAGGCGCTGAGAGTCTTTCTGACTCTGTTGCACTGAGCTGGGGAGGGGCTATGGCCAGTCCATTCCCAATACCCCAACCATTGCCTCTGTTCTCAGAGGATCTCCATCTTTGCTGCCCTAAAGTGTGAAGAGAATATGCGTAGCTCTGCCATTCTTTTTGATTTTGATTTTTGT
>PISX010033462.1:0-15042 GCA_004024625.1 Mellivora capensis | reverse complement strand
ACCGAGACGGGCCTGCAGAGGACGCACGGTGTCCGTGTCTCGGGGCGGCCCCCGCGCACCGAGACGGGCCTGCAGAGGACGCACGGTGTCCGTGTCTCGGGGCGGCCCCCGCGCACCGAGACGGGCCTGCAGAGGACGCACGGTGTCCGTGTCTCGGGGCGGCCCCCGCGCACCGAGACGGGCCTGCAGAGGACGCACGCGTTCGCCCTGGCGGAGGCAGCACCGTGGAGGTCATTAATTCCCGTTGTTTAGAAGAGTTCAGCTTCATGCCTTCTTCAACAGTCACTTCATTTAGCCGCTTCTCAGAATGGTGTCGTTCGTTGTTATAGAGCAGAGCTGTTTTGTTATCAGACGGGATTTACTCGTCCCTGTACACAGGGAGGGAAATGCTAGAGGCTTGTAGCCTGTGTTCTGCAAAAACCCGGATTCAGGGCACATTTTTACCTGTGCTCCAGGATGCCTAACGTGCACTCGGTGGGTGGGACCTCGGACACAGAGGAGGGCCACTGCGCACCTGAGAGAGAAGACAGGCTCGCCACGGACCTCCGGTGCCCGCGCTTGCGTCATGAAGCACAGGGACAGCACCTGACGGGTCGGCCGTCTCCCTGGATTTGGCACGTCCGGCAGACTGGCCCCGCAGGGGAACGCCGGGGGTCTCAGTGCTCAGGGCCTCGGGGAGGGTCTCCCTGCTGTGTCGGCTCTCTGACCCCATTGGAGCGAGGATCGGAGTCTGTGAATGGGAGGACAAACTTGTTTCAGGAATGGGAGGTGGGACCGGGCCCGGCCCGGGGTCTGACGGATACAGCGGGGCCTGCAGTCCTCCCGGGGATGGGCTCTCGCCGTGTGGGGTGTCCTGGGGGCACTCAAGACAGGGCCCCGGCCGCTTGGCCCGCGGGTGAGGTGCTGACCGTCCCTTCCCTTCGTCTGTCTGTGCCTTTCTCCCAGGGGTGCCCGTAAGCAGTCGGGTGTCGGCGAAAATCCAGCAGCTTGTCAACACCCTCAAGCGACCGAAGCGGCCGCCATTACGCGAGTTCTTCGTGGACGACTTTGAGGAACTCCTGGAAGGTGACCTGCCGCCCTCGCCGCCCCGTGTCTGCGCGGCCCCCATACCGTCGTGCCGGGCCCCGTTGAGACGAGCAGTGCCGGCCCTCCCCGGACGATGGCACCCTTCTCTGGACTGTGCCCCGCCCCCCTTTGCAGACAGGCCGAGAGCAGGCAGGCCGGGTAGCTGCCCGCACGGGTGTGTGGCGTCCCTCATGGGGGCATCTCGTCCCGGGACCCAGGCCCCCATCCGGAAGCACAGCGAGCCGCGGCCCACGGTGACGTGTTCCGTCTGAGGAACACGGAGCGAGTGTGTGTGTGTGAGGCCGGCCCTCTTCCTGGCCTCGGTGCACGAGCCTTTGCGCACAAAGTCAGAGCAGCGCCGGGCGTATCACGTCCAGCCCAAACCCGTTGTCTTCTCGTTCTTTGTACCACACACAAGACACGGCCGACTGTGTGGCCAGCAGGTGGATTGAGAACCCTCCTCCGGAGCTCACCTCAGCAGAACAGTCCGGAAGATTGTTTTAGTGCAGTATGGCATTTGTCTTTGTTCGACTCGAGAGAACGAGCTCTGTGCTGATTGTTCAGAGTCCGGGTGCCAGATTCACAGTGACGTGTCCGTGCTCAAGGGCACTGGGGCTCAGCGGGCTGTGAGGTCTGGAGTCCAGAATCAGGGTATTGTAGACAGAGCCGTTGCTGTCCGCGACTCGGGCGTGTTCAACACCCAGCGCATGCGTTCCCTGACAGGTGCGCCAGGCGTCCCTCTGTGCACTGTCCCAACATTGTCCTGGAGAGCATAAGCATTCCAGGCCTCCTCTCTGCCCCCAAGGCCAGTCTGTGGGTCCTGCCTCTGATTCTAGAAAAGCCTGCATGCGTGCTTTCTGTGTGCTCGTTCCCTTGAGTAAGGGTCCCGCTCTCTTTAAAAGGAAGAAGGTGTTCACGCTGATAAGGTGTGCTTTTCTTGAAAACTTTTTATGTTTGAATGCATGTAGTTCAACAGCCAGATCCGAACCAGCCCAAGCCAGAGGGAGCACAGATGCTGGCCATGCGCGGGGAGCAGCTAGGGGTGGTCACCAACTGGCCCCCGTCCCTGGAAGCCGCGTTGCAGCGCTGGGGGACCATCTCCCCGAAGGCCCCCTGCCTGACCACGATGGACACGAACGGGAAGCCGCTGTACATCCTCACTTACGGTAATTCTCTGCACTCCCTTCACCGTCCCCCGCACCCAGCGGCTACTTCCAGGCGGGCTGACGCCTCGCACCGCCGTCCGCGTCCGACACTCGCCCCCACGGGACCCTGGACGGAAATGCTTTAGGAACATACTTAGTTTGATACGAAAAGTTATTACTTGCTAAGTGGTTCTTGAGTAGAAGCCAGAGATGGGTGCAAGGAAACAGTGGGTCACAACCCAGACGAGACGTGGGACGTCACGTCTTAGAACGTGTCTGACGTTCTCGAAAGTCATGCTTTCAGGAACGACGGCAAATAAAGAATTCGTGTCCAAACTCTGTGACCTGGATCCCTCAGAAAACACCATCTCTTTCCAAAGGGATCACGCAAGGAAGCAAGAGAAACAGGCTTCTCTCTAGGTCTTCCGTCGGTACAGTTCCTGGAGCTGGTCTGCTCTCGGACGTACGTGGCTGTACTGGGACGAGGTCCTCCTCGTTGTCCTCTGGGTCAGGGGCTGTGGAGGAAGCACACTGTCGGCCGGTTTGCACAGAAGCTGGGTGACTGGACGACCCCTCCAGCTCCTGCTGATTCTGGTTTTCCTTCCTGATTCCAGGGACTCGGGATAACTTGAAGACTTAACAGGGACTAGTGCCCTGTCCAGTTTAATGTGCTCGATGATACGTAACTGAGCATGCACGTTTCCACTTACTTGTGTTCTTGTCGTTTCTGTTCACAGGCAAGCTGTGGACTAGAAGTATGAAGGTTGCTTACAACATTCTGCATAAATTAGGTACCAAGCAAGAGCCGATGGTACGACCTGGGGACCGGGTGAGTGCTCCTTGTGGTGCCGCACTAGCGAAGACACCTGCTGTCGGAGGTCCGAGTTCGGTGTCTCCTCGTGCTAATCCTACTAAGTCAGGCGTTGTTACATGAACTGTGGGTTAGGGTTAATTGCAGGAGATGTCGTTAACCTTCCCGACAGCTGCACAAGCGCAGCTGGCGTCCGTCTCGTGTTTTGTGTGTGAGGACGCTCGGACCAGCAAGGTAAAGGGTCACATCAGAGGGAGGCGGTGACTCAGAAGTGGCTCGGCCAGCACTCATGGCTGTGCCTGTCCGAGCCCAGAGCCTGGACTCCAGCCACCGTCCTGTTGTCACCCAGTGTCCTCTATCTGGGCAGGCAGACAGGATCGTAAAACGTGGCCTGTGTTCGTCAGTGAGCCGGACCGTGTCGGCAGCACGCCGCTGGTCCCAGTCCTGTCCCGGTGTTGGAGTCCGGGCCAGAGGCTGCCGTCCCTCCCTGAGCAGCCGGTTTCCATTCTTACTTGGTGAGCCCCAGGGTGGATGTTCTATGGCAGTGTTACGCCCCGTGCACTTCGTACCCTCGCCCAGCTTCATACCCCAGTGTGGGCCTGCGGCTGCGCTCAGAACCACGGGGTCTTGTTTTTGCTCCTTGTACCTTTTCCCCATTGCCGCTTTGTACCTTCAGCCCAACACAGACTTACCCCACCTGTCCCCAAAGACCTCTCGTTGAATTTCATCGCCGTGCCGGCGCCAAGCACCAGACCCACAAGGACACAAGCCGCCATTTACTTGAGTGACTGCGAGGAACGGGGCCTGTGAGGAGGAATTTTTTAAGGATTGCCACAGCCTTGTGTGGTGGACTGCCATTGTTGACGCTTTTTATGGGCCGGGTTTGACATCCGGCTCGTCGAAGTCACTTACAGGTTTCTCACTTCCTGATAGTAAACCTTGGCACAAAGCTACAGTCCCCGACACAGAGCAGTACTGACGGCAAGACAGACGTGGGCGGAGTAGAGCGTGGCGGGGGGATGGCTTTCGCTACGGGAGCTAGGACGTGAAACGGGGAGAGGACGGTGTCTTCCACAAATGGTGCTGGGAGACGGGGCACCCACCGCAGAAGGAGGACACTGAACCTCTCACTGCAGAGTGAGAAGTTAACTCACAGTGGATCAGACACGTAAGGGCAAAGACTGTGCAACTCTGAGAGTAAAACCGGGGAAAGCGTCACAGAATTTGGCAGTGATTTCTTAGACGACACCGAAAACACAGGCAACAAAAATGAAAGCGTGAATTGGATTTCATCAGAATGACTCCCGTGTGCCCCAGATGCTACCGAGAGTTGGAGGCAGCATACAGGGCGGGAGAGAGCGCTTCTACAAATCCTGGATCGGTAAGAGGTTAACATCCAGAATCTGGAAACGAAACTCCCACAATTGAGCAACAACCAAAAAAAAAGAGGTGAAGCAACGGACAGGGGCCTTGAAGAGGGCCGGTCCGCCCCTGGGAAGATGCTCCACGTCCCTGCTCTTTCGGGGGCAGTGCGTTAAAGCCCCGGTGACACAGCACGTCCCTTACAGTGGCAAGAATGAAGACACTGGCGCGTCCACGCTGCCCCGTAGGAAGGGCCCCTGTGCAGCCCCCAGGAAGCAGTACGGTGGTGCCCTTGGAAATGAAGCACAGCACTACCCCGTGACTCAGCAACGGGCCTTCCTTCCAGAAGAACTGGCAGCGGGGGCTCGAACAGACGTTTCTGCACCAGTGCTCAGAGCAGCCTTGTTCGCAGAACCAGTGGGGAAGGAAAGGTGTCCGCAGACGGACGAATGGAGAAGCGTAGTGCGGCGCACACACAGGAGTATCACGCAGCCTTAAAAAGAAGGTCAATTCTGGCATACACTGAACCTCGGGTGGCCCTTGAGGGTTTTATGCTGCGTGAGATGAGGCAGCCACAAAGGATGGGCATAGGAAGTGCTTAGGGCAGTGAATTCCCCTGAGACAGAAGCATGGTGGGGCCCCTGGAGCGGCTGGGGAAGTGGCTGGGGGCTGGGGGCAGGGGAGGGGCCGGGCTGGGGGAGGGGGGGGGGCCTGCGGAGCTGGGGGCTTCAGCTGAGGAAGAGGAGCGTTCTGGGGCTGGTTCTGGAAGGTGAGGGCTGCAGGGCGGGACGGATGTCCTTAATGGCTCCGAGCCGTGCACTTGGAAATCGCTGAGGGTCTGCTTTTGTACATTCACCACAACAAAAACCTTGCGTGGTGTGATGGCTTCCTTCGCGCTGATCTGGGGGACAGTCTTAGTCCCGCCTGCAGTGAGTGCTACAGGGTCCTGGGCAGCTCCAGACCCTTGAGGTTCCTGACGGTAATGAGGACAAAGTAGAGCTAAGATGGTAGGAGGAGTCTGGGGGGAGTTTCGGTAGAGTCAACTGGGTAAGGAGGTTTTCCGGCAAAGCCACCTAGAATGGTGTGAGGGAACGACTTGTCTAAAGTATCCTGGAGTCGTGCGTGCCGTCAGCATCTGGCCCAGGCGTGTAGGCACCTGTACTGGACACACGTGACCACAGCTGTCGACCGACCATGACGTCCTGTTGCGATAAACAGAGTTTTTACTCTCGTTCAAAATGACTTTTGAATAAAACATCATTTTCCCCAGAATAATGAGCATATTCAGTCTTTTACATAAGAATTTGCAGACATTTTTCACATGGGTGACCTTATCGATGCAGTTCGGGGAATTACCTTTAAAGGAAATGCCTTTAAATGCATTTATGTGCCTAAGCTGAACAGGGTTCTGGGAGGTGTGGAGGGTGCTTGGAAGACCCCAAGATGCGTCCCCTCTGAGGCCCGCCTGCAGGAAGCTTGCCGTAGTGGAAAGTATACAGACACATTAGGATCGTTCCCTTTTCTAGAAGTTGTAAAGGGATCAGGTCCCCAGAACAGGTGGTGAGAGCTGGAGATGGACTGTCTGGGCAGGGGACAGAACGAGCTTTCTCCTTTGGGGGGAGCATCTGCAACCCCAGAAGTCTTCCCAGAGAGCAGAGCTCTCTGCCCCGGGCTGTCGGCCAGGTAGCAGGCAAGTGTGGTAAAGACCCGAGGTGGGAAAGCATGTGGGGCCCAAAGGCTGGACAAACCGGTGTCCTCAGAGCCCCCGGCATGGAGAGAGCAGAGCGCGGGCCCAGCAAGAGGAGTCCTCTTAGGAGCTGAGACCTCAGCAGACGCAGGGCTGTGCCTCTGCCCCTTGACTCGTGGTGCGGCCTGCGCTGTGGGTCCTGAGGTCCGGCGGCGTCTGGAGCACGGGGCGCGGTCGTGAGGGGGGCTGCGTGCTCTGTCAGCGCACCGCCTGCCCGTGCGCTCGGGAGTCCCTGCCGAGCCACCAGAAGACAAGTGTGTGCCGCGTGCAGACGTGGAAGGAGGACGTTCCTCCCTTCAATTGCGAAACAGAACAATAACGAAAGTCTTTCTGTTTTTTTGTTTTGTTTTGTTTTCAGTCTTTTCCGTTTTCATTCTAGTCTCCAGGTGTTCGCCCCCGTCTGTCCGTTGCTTTGATACCGTTGAGAGACAGTATCGGACCATTCTGTGTTCTGCTTTCATCTACTTTACACCGCACGAAACGCTTCACCCTCCTTAGCACAGCTCTGCAAGGTTTCTCTAACGTAGCCTTGCCGGCAGGGGCCGTGGTGACCTGGCAGTGGGGACTGGAAGTCCCAGGTCAGGTGGGCCTTCGTCTGAGCAGAGCTGGGCTGCAGCTGGCTCTGGATCCCGGAACACCACCGGCCTGGTCCGGCGGCGTCCCCGTGTTGCTCTCGGTGCTCTGCCCTGGGAGGATGCTGCGCCGCGGACAGGTGCTCCAGGAAGACAAGGAGTCCACGGTTACCGGGTCCCTTGTGCACGGGGCGACCGTCCGTTCCGGAGGGCAGCTCGGCATCCTCTGCGGAAGCCTTGGTAGCGCTCACTTGGTGAACACTGAGCTTGGCCGGACCCCGATCTAAAAGCCAGTGCTGTCACCTCCGCGTGTCAGCTGAAGGCTCAGTGCCTGAGGCAAACCTCCAGGACCTGCTGGGAGGTCCAGCTGGCGGCCGCCTGTCCTCGGGCTGGGACGGCATAAGTCACTTTGCGGGTTTTCCCAGACGTAGTTCCTCAGTGCTGCAGAACGGCTCTTTCTGGCCTTCCAGGGGTTTGGTCCCTAATTTCTCTGATTTCCATCAGCTGCAGGAATGCCGTCTAGAGAGGAGACCTTCAGTTAGCCCCAGTCTTGTTTCATTTCCCACTGGCTGTCCTGCTGGCTGACATTGAAGATGTGGCCTGCTCGGTTCCCAGCTGCGATCTGAATCCCTCTGTGCCAATTCGCTTATTTAAATATGGAGCTAGAGCCTCTCCCCAGCTGTTCATGGCAGAACTCACGACTTCTAGGACAATATTCGAGAAGAAACCGCTTAAGCTCCTGGGTGAGGTCACGCAGGAGTGATGTGTGCACGTTAAGTCCCGGGGCCGGAGAGCGTCGGAGCACGCAGCACGGACGCAGGCCCAGTGGGCGGGAGAGACGCGCTGGCCTGGGAGCGGGTCCCGCAGAGCAGAGCGCGACGTGCGGTCATAGCACGGCTCCGCTCTGTCCCGAGGACGCGTTCCCAACGACCCGAAGGGAAAGGCTGGTCCCGGAGGAGCCGCGAGGACAGGACAGCCAGCAGCATCGGCGGTGGGTGAGCCGCACGGCAGACTCTAGAATGAGCTCCACGTACCCCGTCGGCACATTTGTGAAGCAGCAGGTGCCCACTAAAGGGGCCTTTGACAACGGAGCGTACAACGTTACACATGAGAATCGGGATAAAACAGAAGTGGCATCAAGTTAACGCTCTCAGACAGATTTCTAAACGTTCGTGACCTCAGGGCACACGTGGAAACACAGGTCAATAAGGAGCAGAAGCGCTTGACGGGGGAGGAGCCGGCGTGAGCCGCCCGCGGGAGCGTCGTCCCTCGCTAAGGCACCACAGGGCGCTCCGAAAACATTTCCAAAGTCGCATTCTCCGTGGGGGGTTAGACGGACCCGACCTTGATAACTCTGTGCTCACGGTGGCCTCCACGTGAGGCCGTGGGGGGCCGTGGGGGGAGCAGGGAGCAGGTGTCCACGGAGGCCTCCTCTGTGCACTCGTGCAGGGGGACCGACAGCCACGCTGGTTCCCGTTCGCGGCTGCGCCAGGCCTCAGCCCGGCCCCTCCCGCCTTCTCAGGCGACACTAGGACTTGGAGGAAAACGAAGGCCCAGGGGGCGAATGCTGGCTGGGACCAGAGCAGATTCCCGTGGGTGTCCGCCCGCCCTCGTGACAGGGCACAGCGGAGCCCGGGGGGAGTGGGGAGGGGCAAGGCCCGCGGAGGCAACGCTCGCAGCGGGAGAAGCACAGTCCGGACGGCGGTGTGCGGGCGGCAGAGACGGCTGCGTCTGGGCCGGGTTCCAGCCGGCCGTCGGTCGCTTGTGTCCCCGTTCCTTAGAGGAAGAGTGCGCGCCGCTTGCTGAAGTGCGAGTCGTGGTGGTGTGTCTTCCAGCACGCGCCTGAGTGTTGTCGCTTGGAGCGTGTGCCCCGCGGGCCGTGGCGGCTGCGTCCCCGTTTGGAGACGCCGGCTTGCGCCAGCTGGTTAACGGCTCCCGCTCTGTGTCCCTGCAGGTGGCGCTGGTGTTTCCCAACAACGACCCTGCTGCCTCCATGGTGGCCTTCTACGGCTGCCTGCTGGCCGAAGTGGTCCCCGTGCCCATCGAAGTGCCGCTCACGAGAAAGGTACGTCCCAGTCGTTCGCCGCCGGGGAGGGTCGGGCTCGGCCGCCGTGGAGCATTCTCCGTGAGGTCAGAGCATACAGGTGGCTTTTTTTGAATGGTTTTTCGTCTCGGCAGGACGTGGATTGAGAAGCACAGAGGTGTTTTGTGGCTCCTGAGGCTCTGGGCAGGGCTTCGGCGGCTCTGTCGGTAGCGGGAACAGTTCCCACACCTGCCTTTGAAATGATCGGGGCTTGCGTCCAGCTCACGGAGTTCACGCTCCACTCACTTGTCCCGGGGCCCTGTGCAAGGGGGGTGGTTTGGAAAGTGAGTGCTCATCTTGGAGCACTGCCAGAGGGCGGGGTTGGGGTTCTGGGGACAGAGGCATGGACACGCACCATTTCTGCTTCTCCCTTGCTACTGCTGCTCTGTGAAAGCTGTCCCGTCTGGGGGGCTCAGGCCAGCCCCATGCGCTCCTGACACACTGCTGAAGCCAGTGGGCTTGCCGCAGCCCCACACTCTCCCGCTGCCTCACAGAAGCCGGCAGGTGCACGCAAACCACCCGGGGAACACCCAGCCGTGCCCGGCTCTGGTAGCCCGGGGCTAGCATACCTGCGCCCCGCAGTACCGTATCACTTGGAGAGAGCGCTCTTGATAGACGGCCACCCTGGGGCCCTGCACAGACAGCACGCTGAAATGTGCCCGGTCTGTCCCCGGTAACGAGCTACTTACTTGTCCCCTGGCTGCAGCCTGAGGCACAGGCTTCAGGTCTGCCACACATTTGGAGATGATGGAGGGACCCAGAGGGAACACAGGTTGGGGGGGGGAAGCTCTGCACTCAACCTTGACCTTGCTCCGGCTCACTGCCACCTCCGAGAAAGCAGCTCCACACACATCGGGAGCCCTGATGTTTGCAAGTGTAGCCCAGCAGCCCCCTCCAGACATCCTGGTCTGGAGGCCGGCGGGGATTATGATCGGGGTCCCACAGGACTGCATATATTTGCATAATTAAAAGCTGCTGCCTGGGAGCCTGGCTACCAGGCAGTCTGGAACCTGGTGCTCAATGGATTCCTCCCTTTGGAACACGGAGAGGTCTTGGCACACGCTCAACAACGGGAGCATAGCAGGAACAAATCTGTGCTTACACAATTAGAGAAATTCAAGAGACAACCGAGGGAAAGGCTGCATGCGAAGACCCGTCACTTGCACCAGCCACTCCTTGCAGACTGGGACAGGTGGCTGCTCCACTAATACAGAGCTGGACGAAGTGAAGAAACAGGAATTTGGTCCAGAAAAAAGAACAAGGTCAAACCTCAATGAAATGGAAATAAGTAATTTACCTGATAACTAGTTCAAAGTGATGGTCATAAAGACACTGACCTCCAGAGAAGAACAGAGGAGCACTGTGAGAACTTCAACAGAGACGGGGAGCAGAGGGGGACACCAGACGGAAGTCCCAGAGCTAAAGGCTAACAGATCTGGATTGAAGATTGCCTGGGAACGCCCCATAGCTGAGCAGAAGAAGGCATCAGCGAGCAGGAAGACAGGACAGCAGACCTCACACAGAGCAGCAAAAAGAAACAAAAACAGTATATTTTAAGTTAAGATAGCTTGAGGGAACTGTAGGACAACATCAGGTGGGACAGCATTCACGTTAGGGAGTCTCAGAAGGAGGGAAAGTGAAAGGGGCAGAAAACATAATTGAATAGACAATAGCAGAAACAACCCTGACCCAGGGAAAGAAACAGACTTCCAGGTCCAGGGAGCCTGGAGACAGATGAATCCAGAGAGTTCACAGCAAGACACATTATAATTAAAATGTCAACGTTAACGAGAGAATCTTAAAAGCAGCAGGAGAAAAACAATTTGTTATATACAAGGAAACCACAAAGACTTTTTGTGGATTTTTCAACAGAAACCTTGTGGGCCAGGAGGGAGCAGCAGGATATATTCGAAGTGCTGAAAAGCAAACCGGCAGCCAAGGGTGCTCTGCACAGCGCGGCTGTCATTCGGAACTGGAAGAGGGAGAGTCTTCCGGGCAGGCAGACCCGGGAGGAGCGCATCACCACGAAACAGGCCCTATGAGAAATGAGAAATGAGAAATGTCTGATTTCAGCTGAAAAGAGATTGGTAACAAGAAAATAAATGAGAGTATAAACCTCACTGGCAAAGTCAATGTAGAGTAAAGGTAATGGATTAATTAGTTAATAAAACTGAAACTAGAGTGAAGGTTAAAAAGACAAAAGTAGTAAAAATCACGAAAAGTACAATACTCAGTTAAGGGAAACACAAAGTAAAAAGATGTAAGTATGATATCAAAACATTAAATACGGGGAGGGCAGGCAAAAACTCAGTTTTACCCTATGTTCAAACTTACATTGCCATCAAATTAACATAGACTGACACAGGCACGCACACGTAAGTGTGTGTGTGCATGTGTGTGTACAGGCTGTTTTATGTGACCCTTACAGGGACCGAAAAGCAGACACCTCTAGTAGAGACACGGAACATAAAGGATTCCTTGATCTAAGTGTCACACTGAAGAAAGTCATCAAATCACAAAGGAAAAGGAGAGGAGGAAAGGCACAGAGAGACCCTGCGGAGACGTAGTCAGAAAATGGTTAACAGAACGGCAGTTAGCATCTTCTGATCGATAACTACCTCACATGTAGAAGGACTGAATTCTCTAAGGGAGAGACGAACAGCGAGGCGGGGGAGAGGCAACAATAGCAGGCGACATGCGGCCTCCCAGAGCCTCGCTTCAGACGTCAGGACACAGAGAGGGAAGTGGGAGGACGCACCGAGATACTCTGTGGAGGCGGAAATGAAGAGAAGGAGAACAGACAAAACAGACGTTGTAGAGGGGGTTACATAACGATAAGGGCATCAGTCCACAAAGAAGACAACACTGTAAACATTTATGTACCCCGCACAGGAGCACCTAAATATATAAAGCAAATGTTAATACCCCTGAAGGGAGAGACCCAGGACAGCCGTGGTAGGGGACGTTGATTCCCCACTGACACCAGTGGACTTAATTACACAGAACATTCCATCCTTCCATAAGCAACAGAATCCACACTCTTCTCAAGGGCATCTGGAATGTCCTCCAGGACAGATCCCATGTGAGGCCGCAAAGCAAGTCTCAGTGAATTTCAGAAGAGTGAACTATGGGGCATCTTTTCTGACCCACAGTGCTGTGAAACTAGAAATCAGTTACAAGAAGAAAATTGGAAGATTCACAAATATGTGGAGATTAAACAACATCCCAGTGAATGAACCATGAGTCGACCAGGAAATCAAAGGAAAAGTAAAAGAAAAAAAAAACCAGCTTGAGACCAATTTAAACAAAAACAGAACATGTAAAATTCAGCAGAAGCGGTTCTATGAAGGAAGGTCATCGTGATACAGGCCTCCTTTAGTCCATGAGAAAAATCTCTAACAATCTAATTTTCAATCTCAAGGAACTAGAAAAAGCAAATGAAGCCCAGAGTTAGTAGAGGGAAGGAACAAAGATCATTGTGGGAATAAATGAAATAGAGACAGTAAAGAATAGAGGGAAAATCAAGGACAACGAGAAGCCGGTTCTTTCAAAAGGTGAACAAGGTCGATATACCTTTAGCTAGACTCTGCAGGCAAACGAGAGCAGGACTCAAACCTAATCAGAAATGGAACAGGAGTTACGGCTGACACCACAGAAAGACGAAGGGTTGTAAGAGACTACTACGGAAAACTGTATGCCAGCAAACTGGACCCCAATTCCTATATAAGTTCTCTTCCCGAGGCTGAATCATGAAGAAGTAGAATATCTGAATACTGGTTAGTAGTAAGGAGATTGACTCCGATCGGAAATCTCCAGCAAACAGAAGTCCAGATGGTGTCACTGGTGAATTCCACCAAACGTTTAAAAAGATTTAGTCCTTCTCCTCAAACTCTTCGAAAACATCGAGAGGAAGGGAAGCTTCCAGACTCATTGTACAGGGCAGCACTGCCCTGATTCCAATACCAGACAAGGAGGACATCAGTGAATAAAATTGTAGGCCAATATCCGCGATGAACATAGATGCAAAAATCCTCAACAAAATATTAGTAAACAACTTGATAATACATTAAAAGGATCATAATCCATTATTTAGTGGGATTTATTTCAGGGATGCATGGATGGGCCCACATTCACTAATCAATCCATGTGACACACTACATTCACAAAATGAAGGATAATCATACGGTCCTGGATGCAGAAAGAGCGTTGACAGCATTCAAATTTTATTTTTTATGTTTTTATGTAAATTCCAGCTAGTTGACGTGCACTCACGTTACTTTCAGGTGTACCGTGTAGGTCCTCAGCACTGCCTTACACACCTGGTGCCCATCACCCGTCTCACCCATACCCCCAGCCCCCACCCCACTAGTGACCATCCGTTTGTTCTCTGTAGTTAGGAGTCCGTTTCTTGGTTTGCCTCCTTCCCCCCACCTTCCTCATTTGTTTTGTTTCTTAAATTCCACGTGTGATTGAAATCAGATGGTATTTGTCTTTCTCTGATTATTTCACTTAGTATAATACTCTCTAGCTCCATCTGTGTCGCTGCAGATGACAAGATTTCATTCTTTGATGGCTGCATGGTACTCCACTGTATGCCTTTTACTCCGTTGTGAAAAGCTGAAAAATTTTCCTCTTGCCACTTCTGTTAACATATGTTGGAAGTCTTAGAGCAGTCGGGCAAGAAAAAGATGTAAATGGCATCCACATTGTTAAGGAAGAGGTAAGACTATCTGTTTGAGGATGACATGATTTTATATACAGAAAACCCTAAAGACTCTACAAAAAACTAATCAAATTATTCAGTGAATTGAAGAAAATTGCAGGGCAGAAAAGCAACATAAAGACTTGATGGCATCTGTGTACATTAACAGTGAACAATCAGAGAAATTAAGAAAACAGTCCTATTAATACTTAACATCAAAAAGAATAAAATACCTAGGAATACATTTATCCGAGCGATGAAAGACCTATAGTCTGAAAATCATAAAGCATTGATGAAAGAAATTGAGGAAGACACAAATAAATGAAAAGATATTCCAGGCTTGTGGACTAAGAGAAATGATATTGTTAAAATGTCCATATTCTACAAAGCAACCTCCAGATTCAGTGCAATCCCTATTAAAAGTCCAGTGGCACTGTTCACTGAAATAGAACAAACATGCCAGAAATTTGTATGGAAGCACAGAAGACCCCAGATAGCCAAAGCAATGTCAAGTGAGAAGAGCAAAGCTGGGGACACCTGGCCCCCTGGTTTCACGACACATTACAGAGCTGTGGGAGTTAAAGCAGTTGTCAAAAACAGGCACCTAGGTCAGCGGAATGGCATAGCCCAGAAATAAGCCCACACGTGCATCGC
The DNA here is from genome assembly GCA_004024625.1 of Mellivora capensis. NCBI lineage: Eukaryota > Metazoa > Chordata > Mammalia > Carnivora > Mustelidae > Mellivora > Mellivora capensis. The sequence goes on along the minus strand of PISX010033462.1, from coordinate 901 downwards.
CAGTTTGTTTACTTATTTATTTATTTAGGTCAAGTCAGTTTATCCTTTCAAGTCTCTGAATTTGAGTCATTGATGCTCAATCTTTTTTTTTTTGAAGATTTTATTTATTTATTTGACAGAGATCACAGCAGGCAGAGAGGCAGGCAGAGAGATGGGGGGAAGCAGGCTCCCTGCTGAGCAGAGAGCCCGATGCGGGGCTCGATCCCAGGACCCTGGGATCATGACCTGAGCCGAAGGCAGAGGCTTTAACCCGCTGAGCCACCCAGGCGCCCCTCGCCAGTGAATTTATGACAGAAGATCCAAGAATGCACAACTTGGAAAGAACAGTCTCTTTAGTAAATGATATCGGGAAAATTGGACAACCGTGTGCAAGAGAATGAAACTAGACCCCCTCTTACCCAGTACACAAAAATTACCTCAAAATGGATTAAACACTTGAATGTAAGACCTGAAGCCACAAAGTCCTAGAAGAAAACATGGGCTCCAAGGAAGCTCTTTGACATCAGTCTTGGTGAGTTCTTGGATCTGACACCAAAGGTGAAGGCAACAAACCAACCAAACACAAACGTGTGGGAAAACATCAAACTACAAACTTCTGTGCACCAAAGGAAAGCATCAGCAAAAGGAAAAGATAAGATTCCATTCCTCCTTAATGGGAGAAAATGCCTGCAAATTGTGTGTCTGATAAGGGATAATATCCACAATGTATGTGGAATTCATAGCACTCAATAGCAAAAGACACAATCCAATTAAAAAATGGGGAGAATATCTGAATAGACATTTTTCCAAAGGAGACGCACAGATGGCCAATAGACACAAAGATGCTTAACATCACTAGTTATCATGGAAATGTAAATTAAAATCATTATGAGGGGCGCCTGGGTGGCTCACTCAGTTCAGC
>PISX010033461.1:0-15063 GCA_004024625.1 Mellivora capensis | reverse complement strand
GGGGGGGTGGGGGGGGCGGGGGAGAGAGAGAAAGAGAGAAAGAGAGAGAGAGAGAGAGAATTTCTTTCCAGTGTCTCTACTAATAAGGATGCAAATCCCATCATGAGAGCCCCAGCCTCACGACCTCATCTAACCCTTATCACCTCCCTGAGGCACCATTTCCCAACAGCCTCACCTCAAGGGTTAGGGTTTCAAAATAAGAATTTGGAGGGGGTGGGGCATAGTTCAGTACTCAGCAATAGCTTTCACCCAAATAGTCTTCCCCATGGGAGGAAGCTCCAGAAAGTTCTGTCTCCATTGCTTTAAGTGAGCCTTGGATTGTAATGGAAATGGGGAGAGGGGTGAATTGGGAAGGAGTAGTGAACAATTTAGGAAGGAACAGACTTCACATTGCTCACTCCACGGTACAGCATTCATCCTGAGGTGCATTACATCATTTAAGATTTGGCCAAACACTGCCTTTCCCTATGACCCCAGTGAGATCACACTGCGGGTGGTAGTGGTGATGGTAGGGGAGGCAACAGGCAGTGTCTTCACATTTCCAGGAAGACCCCAAACATCCTTAGTCTACAACTGCATCAGAAAAATGAAACATAACATAGTTAATATGTAATTACAAAGATGATTAAGATAACAATGTTCTTGTATTTTTATTTGATGATAGAATAAAAGAAGTATTTTTATTTTATAAATTAAGTGTGGATTTCTTTTTATTAGCCTAGCAAATTTGAATAATCACTTTTTAAGTTGGCCTTCGAATAAACTTGTTTAATAAATTAAATATCTTAGAATACTTTCAATTATATTTATTAGTTTATGTGCTTGATTTTCTTTTATTTATTTATTTTTTAGATTTATATTTTTATTTGAGAGAGAAAGAGTGAGAGAGACAGAGCGCACAGAGGGAGGAGGGTCAGAGGGAAAAGCAGACTCCCCGTGGAGCAGGGAGCCTGCTGTGGGGCTCGATTCCAGGACCCTGAGATCATGACCTGAGCCAAAGGCAGATGCTCAACCGACTGAGCCACCCAGGGGACCCGTGATTTCCATTTAGGTCCTTTAATTGTTTGAGCAATCTTCCCAAGTACTCATATTAGTCTTATAAATCCAATAAGTGAAATTAATATATGGTAATTGATAAGCTCTCTTAGACAGTCCAATGATACTGATAACCTTAGTTTGATTTCAACTTAAAATCATGAGTCTAAATCAGTTACTGACTACGCATTTTAGTACAGGAATTACAAGGCTCATCAGTTACTCGAGGAGAACAGATTCTTTAAAGTATTACAAGTAGCAATATATATCAAATATGCACCTATCCTTCCACTCGAATCTATTGAAACTACAAGTTTGAGCCTCTTACCACTTCTGCATTTCATGCTGTCTTCCCAGATTGAAAGACTTGAGTTAGCTCAAGCCACGTTAAGGATTAAGTTTGCATAACAACCAGAGGTTCCAGGTCCAACCAAGTGTGGCATCTTTTCAGCGCCCAGATAGAATGTGCTGTTTCTGCTTTATAGTTACTATATTTAAACCCCTCCAAATGGGCAGTCCCAGATAGGCCGTTGCTCTGAGTTCCAATTACGAATTACCCAATTGTTCTGTAGTTGCAGAGTCAGAACATACCCCCTGCTGGGGAAATCACTAGATTATATTTGACATATTTTGTGCTCTTAATTGTATGTAAATTTCTTTTCTCCTTAATTCCTTTTTTTTTTTTTTTTAAGAGGGAGAGAGGGAGGAGGGGTGAAGAGTAGAAGGAAGGGGAGAGAGAATCTTAAGCAGGCTCCATCTCACAACCCTGAGATCATGACCTGAGTGGAAATCAAAAGTTGAATGCTTAACTGACCACCACCCAGGTGCCCCTTTTCTCCCTAATTCCAAAGATCTTTAAGCCTAACAGAAGTGTGTGTTCTTTCCATATACATTTTATCTCTTATGACCTTACAATTTTTTCAGATATAAAATAATACCCAGTTCAACTGTGGAGATTTCTTCTGGCTTTGTTTGACTATTTTGGTCACAACTTTCAAGGTCATTCTAATGACACAAATGTTTCTTAAAAAGTCCAAATGCTACGTTTCTACGTTTCAAACCACTGATGGCATCTTCCAGATGCTGCATTTTTCACTGCACAGAAGATCACAATATGAAGTTTTATTAAGTATTCAAATGTAAATGACAAATGTTTCCAAAGCCTAATTTAAACTTTGTGTGTTAACCAAGAAATGTTGATGCTTCATAAGCAAATTCTGAATATGTTCAAATATTAAAATTTTCTTACATTTGTGTCTTATCTCAAGTAGATTGTATGGTCCTTAAGGAGAAGCACCTGGTTTTATATTTATTAGTGGGGAAATAGTTATTCACTAGATAAGACAAGTTATTTAATTGGGACCTGCACTCTTGCTTCATAGTAAAAGAAGAATATTTTTGTTCTCTAATTCAGATGCCCAGTCCTGTAGCAAGAGAATGAGTTCTGGGGACAAAGACACTGTTTAGCCTGTGAGATTAATTTAGAATCCTTAAATCGGGGGCCAAGGACGTATTCTCAGAGGACATTTCATTGTCTATAGAAAGTTGCTGACTTTATACAGAAAACTATTTTTGAAAAATGTAATAAAATCATATTCTGGATCATCCAGATGACACATAATAGAATCCTGTTGTGGAATTTTAGCACCAATGTCTGTGATCGTAGCATCATTGGAACCCGGAAGTACGTTCGCTATTTCAGGCTAATGAGTAAAGAATACAGGCAAATTCAATATATAAATCACATATTAGGTTTTTATAGCTGCATCAAAAAAAATGAAACAATATATATTACAGTTGAAAAGATCATAGTGATAACAATTATTGACAGAAGTAATGCGCAAACAAGGGTCAAATGATGTCATGGTATTTCGTTTGAAAAAAGCTTTCCAGGAGTTCTAATAGCTGTACTGGTGTGGCAGACTCAACAGAACAGGGGAGGGCAGGCTGTTCCAAAATCACCTCAAAAATGGTAATTCAATTTTAAGAAAACATTGTGTGTTACATTAATTTAGTATTGTTAATTTGAATTGTACTGTTTTTGCCATTTGTAATTAGTGCACATACTTTAGTTTTTATAAGAACGGCAAGACAAGGAGTTCATAACTAGTTTTACATTCATATATGTTTAAGTAATATTATTATAAACATAATTGAAATCAACATCCGGGCATCAGTAGGAGTTTCTTATTTCCTTTTGTGCAGCACTTAAGTTGAAAAACTTTGATGCAACATATACATACTATTCTCATTTTCCATTTTTATCCCAGAGAACTTATGTATTTTAAGGTGATTTAAGTATAGTAATTGATCAATACATAGAATATGGATGCATATGTATGTGAATGTATATATGTACATATCTTACTAAAAACTACACAGTGCTTTGAATTCCTAGAAGATAAATTATGTTTATGTATGTACTATTACAATAAAAGTTATTATAACATTGCATCTGTGTATTGAAAAGAAAACCCAGTGTAGCGAATCCTAACCCAGGACTCAGTCTATGTGGTGAGGCATGTTAGTTCCTCTCAGTAGAGTTATCTTTAACGTTTAGGATGCCCGGTTTCTTGTTTGCATTTCTCTCTTCGGGATTTTCATGCCAAATGCAAGCACCACAACAGAGAGTTCGGTCTGCTCTGTTGAAGGGTTCTAAATGGCACTCCCCGTTTTACTTGCTCATTGTCACTGTTACTGGTGAGTGATGGGGACCTGGGAGGTGCCTGAACAGGAGTGTCATTTGATGGGGAGATTCCAGGGTGCCTGGTCTTCAAAAACAAACAGGAAAAAGCATTCCCCATCTGATCCGCTTAACCAGAAGTTCTTACCCCTGGGAGGACTCCAGGAGCTTGGGCGGGGGGTGTAGAAGAAGAGGAAAAAGCCTCCCCCCACCAAGAAGAGCAAATTGAAAGTCACAGAGGGGTGTGCCCCAAGGCAGTTTGTAAATCCACTTCCTTTGTCATAACAAGAACAAATCCCACCTTTGAAGTTTTTCCTTCTTGTTACAAGGGGAGTGTCTTTTGTTTAATCCATTTTAGCCCTTAATACCTGACCTGGATCAATCTTGTTCGTTAGATTACGCAGCATTCATGCTGATTTTAAACTGGCCTGGGGTGGGGTGGTCGGACGCCAGGTTCTACCTCATTGGTGTGAGAATCTCCAGAAAAATCAATATGAACACCCAGACCACCTTTATTTTGGAAAACAAACTGTCCTTTTACACTGAAATGCATAATCATGATGAATATTATTCAACAGATTTTGGCGTATTCTATAAATGATGTATTTTCAAGGAGTCTTTAAAAACTGATTCTGCTCACCCATTCAGCATGGCATAAAGGACTGCGATGTTCGCCACACAGTGCATAATGCCTTCAGTGAAAATTCAAGGACCGCCTTCTTTCTCAGGCCCCATCAACTGTGGGTGCAGATGTGAGCAGGAGCGGACACTTCGCTTCTCAATCCTCGCCTCGGTGTCCTCTCTCTTTCTCAGGGATCTGACTATTGAATAAGAAAAGAAAAGAAGAGACAAAGCCTCTTTATAAAATGCAGCCCTATTTCTTCAATCTCCAAAGAGCTTTTAGCTCCATCCCTTAAGAATTCTCAAAGCCAATGAAGAACAAAGGTGAGGAACCCTCAGAGTAAGCCTCAAAAAGGCCAATTGCTAATTAGGTATTTTTCTAGGCAAGTGGCTATTAACTGGTTCTTAACAAAACACATTGTTTCTCCAATCACTTCAGGTTGCCAGAGTGCAGAGGAACCTTCTCAGAAAATCAAACAGCTCAGCTCAGAGGAGGGGAGAGGGAGCAGGTGGCAAAGACCTCTGGAACTTTCACTTACCCTAGTGTCTGGAAGGAGCAGGAGACACAATTGCTCCTCCCCAGCCTGGTGTGCCTTGGAAAAAGTCAACCATGTATAGGAATGACCAGAAAATGGCCCAGTCAGTGGGGACGGGAATGCACATTTGATCCTTGGGTAAACAATGTGCCATTGGCAAAAGGGCAAGACAGATTGGCTCCTGGTTTCTTCATTTTGGCTGGTTATGTTTGTTCTGATAGTGACCCACACTTCCAAGGGCAAAAACTGTGCTTATTTATCTCTTCAGATACAAGTCACTTCACTGGGCTGGAGGCTTTGTAAAGTCTCAAAAGAGGCTTATGGGTAACTAAGTAAATTGATTTTGAAAGTGCATTAAGTCTGCGCCTCCAGAAGAAGGTGAAAACATTTGTTTTATCACCGATAACCCCATCAAGTAACTAATGTGGAACATGCTACTTTTTCTCTGTTGCAGTCAGGAGAGAGTACTTTTTACATTATGGTATTTGAGAATTGAAATTGCTCACTGGGTGTCCTCTTTATTTATGTATTCCCATGAGGCCTCTGCATCTCAGTCTCTCACACTGGCGGGGAGAAAGTACTGTGGCTGACAGAAGACGGTAAATCCACGAAATGATCCTGAGACACAAAGCAGAACACAATGGGTCGTAATATATAAAAATGAAGGTGGGTGCAGGAATTGACAAGCTGAATCTTAGTTCACATGGAAATGCAAAGGACCCAGGATAGCCAAAGTCATCTTGGGGCAAAAAAAAAAAAAAAAAAAAAAAGAATGACGTTAGAAGACTCACACCTCCCTATTTCAAAACCTATCACAAGGCTACACTGATCAAGTGTGGTGCTGCTGTCAGAAAGCAAGACATAGATCATGATGGTCAGTTTCGTGGGTCAGTCCCCAGTCCCTATGTTTCAATTGAACTCTAATCTAAGTGTTGCTGTGAAGGTATTTTGTAAGTGTGACTAAAGTCTATAATCAGTTTACTTTAGGAAAAGGAAGATTATCTTAGATAATCTGGTGGGCCTGATCCAATCAGTTGGATGGCCTCAAGGGCAGAGCTCAGGTTTCCCGAAAGAAGAGATTCTGCCTGTGGACAAAGCTTGTACCTGCCCTTCCTGACAGCCACTGTATGCATTTCAGACTTACCAAAATCACATAAGCTGATTCTTTGTAATAGAGTAATCTCTCTCACTCTTTGTATGTATGTATGTATGTATGTGTGGGGGTTTGCATATATACATCTCTGTATGTATGTGTGTGTATGTATACATACATACATATATAGGTACACACGTCGATATTACATATAGAGATATGTAATGTCCTACTGGTTCTGTTTCTCTGACTGATCAACAGAATAGAATTGAGAGTCCAGGAATCAGCCCTTATATATTCTTATACTTATGGTCAATTGATTTATTTTATTTTATTTTATTTATTTATTTGACAGAGAGAGAGAGAGATCACAAGTAGGCAGAGAGGCAGGCAGAGGGGGAGGGGAAGCAGGCTCCCTGCTGATCAGAGACCCAGGCGCCCTACGGTCAACTGATTTTTGACAAAGCTCCTAAGACAATTCAATGGAGAAAGAATAGTCTTTTCAATGAGCAGTGCTGGTACAACTATATACTTATAGACAAAAGAATGAAATTGCACCCTTACCTCAAACATTTGGAAAAATTACCAGAAAATTAATCGAAGACCTAAATGTAATAGCTAAAATATAAAAGTCTGAAGTAAAAACCTAGGTGTAAATTTTGTGATCTTGGATTAGGCAGTGGTTTCTCAGGTGTAGCTCCAAGAACACGAGCAACAAAAGAAAAAAATAGATAAATTGGCCTCTGTCAAAATTAAAAAGTTTTGTACCGCAAAGGGTACAATGAAGAAAGTGAAAAGACAGCCCACAGAATGGGAGAAAATATTTGCAAATCATATATCAAATAAAAGCTTAATACGTAGAACATATAAGGAATGATTACAATTCAACAATAAAAGATAAATGACCCGGGACGCCTGGGTGGCTCAGTTGGTTAAGCAGCTGCCTTCGGCTCAGGTCATGATCCCAGCGTCCTGGGATCGAGTCCCACATTGGGCTTCTTGCTCGGCAGGGAGCCTGCTTCTCCCTCTGCCTCTGCCTGCCGCTCTGCCTGTGCTCGCTCACTCTCTCTCTCTCTCTCTGACAAATAAATAAATAAAATCTTAAAAAAAAAAAAGATAAATGACCCAATTAAAAAAAAAAGATAAATAATCCAATTTAAAAATGGGCAAAAGATTTGACTAGCTATTTCTCAAAAAAAGATATTCAGATGAATAGAAGCACATGAAAAGATGCTCAATATTATTAGTCGTTGGGGAAATGCAAGTCAAAACATCCATGAAATACCACTTCACACTAGGATGGCTTAAAAAAAAAAAGGCAATAACAAAGTATTGGTGCAGACATGGAGAAATTGGAGCCCTCAGACACTGCTGGTAAAAAGTAAAATGTAGCAGCCACTTTGAAAATAGCCTAGAAGTACCTCAAAATTTTAAACATAGAGTTAACATATGACCCAGTAATTCTACACCTAGGTGTATACCCAAGAGAAATGAAAGTATATATCCATACAAAAACCTGTAAAATGTTCATAGTAGCATGTTCAGTCACCAAAAAGTAGAAACTCAAATATTTATGTAATGCTGAATGGATAAACAAAATGTGGTATACCTATACAGTGGAGTATTATTCAGCCATAAAAAGGAATGAAGTACTGAAACATGTTACAATATGGATGGCACTTGAAATGATTATGCTAAGTGGAATAAGCCAGACACAAAAGGCCACATTTGTATGAATCCATTTATATGAAATACCCGGGATAAGCAAATCCATAGAAACAGGAAGGAGTTTAGTGGTTTCCAGGGACTGGGGCACAGGGGTGGGGAAAGAGATATGGAGGGTGAGAGTTAATGGGGTTGAGAGTTTCTTTTTAGGGAGATGAAAATATTCTGACATTAGATCATGATAATGGTTATACAACTCAGAATATACGAAAATCCACTGAATTGTATCATCTAAAGGGTGAATTTTATTCTATGAAAATTTTATCTCAATGCAAGAATGAAGAGGGGGTAATTATAAATTCTTTTACATACATTTAGAATACATATGACCTTACTATAAGTAAGTCTTTGCGCTTACTTTGCGCTTACTCAAGATTGGTACATAAAACACACAGTGTGCTCTATGGGGATATTCTGTGACCTTTGCTTAGAACTAGGAATATAATTATGCCAGGTTTTTAAAATATAGAGCTGTTTAATATGTACATGATATAGAGCTAAGAAATTTCTCAACTTCATTGTGTGATACAAAACTCTTTCTCTCTAAGGCAGTGAAAACATCTTCAAATAAGAGAACTTTGATCTGATAAAAGTATATCATTGAAGATTTAAGAAGCATTCACTAACAATAATGCTTTTTAAAACATCTACCATGTAGTGAGCACTTTAGGTGTGTTATGTCATTTAATATTCAAAATAACCCTATGGAACTATTATCACATTCTACCAGTGAGCAAACTGAAGATCAATGAGGTTAGTTAATAGGCTAAACATGTGTTGCTCTTTAGTAGAACATAATGATGACTGAGCCAAGATTCGAATGTCTAAATCTCAGGCTCTTTGCCCAGTGAAACACTGCCTTCCCAGAGATGGACCATGAAGGAGCAGTCTCACTCCACCACATACATTTGGGGAGCTGGACCAGATAAGGGGATAGTGAAGTGCCTCCTGTCAAATGTGGAAAAGACAGGATCATCTTCAATTTCAGACAGAGCCCTTCCTCCTTGAAAGGTATAGTCTATTAATCCCAAATAATGAAGTTTTCTGTGTGTGCTTGATCTAAGGTATTACCATGGACCAAAATTCTTTTTTGAGTTCTCATTGATTCACTCTGTGCTCTGTCTTGGGAATATGAGTATGACATATATAAATAGGAGTCCTCATGGAGCCCAGTCTGGTGGCAAACAAAGATAAGAGACAGCCACAATTCAGCACGATACATGGCAGGGTAAAAGGTGTTGTGGTAGCCAGGATGGACATGCCTAACACTGTGACATAGGTCCAGGAAGGTTTCATGAAGACGATTCAGTAGGATTTTAAGGATGAGCAGGAATTTACTAGAGGTCTATCTGTACACATAAGGAGAGGTCAATTCAGAGGAGAGAGGGAAGGAGAAGAGGCTGTGAGAACATGCACAAAGAGGTGACGCCTACCTTACTTCCAGGTTACACAACACTTTGAGTCTGACATAGCAAGGGGTTATGACAGACACCTAGTTGTCTCCCCAGTAGTTCTCCTTTCTTGCTAATGGAACCCCATTGTTGTTTGTGATAACAAAATGGCCTCATTCTATCATGGCTGATGGAAACCAGTCACGCTAATCCTCCTCCTCTTAGACAGACATCCATTTTCCCAGTCCTGGGCCATAATAAGTCGTGGGAAAAGTTTCTTCTTTCCTGACGGAAGGTTCAGAAGTAAGTGGCATCACATGAATCAACAAAAACAGACAAGCCAACATGCTAAGAGTGAGGAACGGAAATGAGCGAAATGACCTGTATCCCTCATGCATCACAGAGAAGTTCTAACTACAAAATCAATCCACATAGGACTTCTCGTCAGGCAATAAAATAATAAGCCATCATAATCTGCTTTGTTGTAAGTAGCAGTCAAAAACATGTCTATGATACAGAACATTTCCAACTAAAAAAAGACAAGCAACATTTTTGCCTCAGTCCTCAAAAGCTTTTCTTAATTTGGTGCATGGACTTCATCTCTGATTGGCCACTATGGAGAAAGACTGAGCTCTGTGGGTGTCCTTCTTAATATCCACTCATTTCCAACTCCGTTGGCCCTGAGAAGTTGTTACAAGAAGAACATGACCATTCTGTGTTGGCATATTCATGGTAATGGAGCACCCATGGCAGCCATCATATAGTATGAAGTCCATGGGGCCATGGCAGATAGCAAATGGCAATGATGGAGATGACCCATGATCCTGGCACCATGCACATGCCAGGTTGCAATTACCAGAAAGATTTCATTTTTTGCTTCTGGCAGAGAACCTTGTTTATCTTTGTCATTGGCACCATTGCTTCCGCTGCTAGGCCAAAAGCTTATTAGCCACTGGAAGTTGGCAGAGGAACACAGACCAGAGCAACTGACTGTGACATGAAGAACTGATATTCTTTCAGACTTAACCGTGACTCCGCTGCTGCTTCCCATTGGCTAAACTTACGATGACTCACCTCTAACTAGGCTATATTTAGTCATCTGTGTCAAATCCAACTCCAGCCCAAAAGTCAGAGATAATTTAATACTAAACTTGGACGGATTCTGTATGTTTTTTACTGCATGTTCAATGTAAGAAAAACCCACAAGATAAACAGCCCCAGATGATTTTTCCTCCTGAGTTGAAGCCACCTAGATTTTATGCAACAGTGAAAGCTCTGAGCAATGATGGTCTTGTGAAAATGTACATGCTCTTTTCCTGTGAGCACCAGAGACTTGGTTATGTATGATCTCCGTTAGGAAATTGTAAGCTCACCAAAGCCAGAAGCAAGCCTTTTATCTCAGCACCTCCCATAATTCAGTGCATCCTTCTCATTACTTCCACCTGTGCTGATTCTTTTCCTCCCTCTTTCCCTCCCTTTTCTCTATCGCCTCCCTCATCCCCACCTTCTGGACCTTTTCTCTGCTTGAAGTTTCCATGTTCTTATATAGGAAGATTAATTTAGCTTATCCAGGTTTCTCCAACTCTGCCCCTCCACCTGTTGCTCTCCAGTACAAGAGAGGGGGTTAGCCAAGCAGTGCAAACAGGGTTTCTCTTCAAAGGATGAGGGAAGGGAAAGGCTGTAAATGTTTTTATCCCTGTAACTCCCATAATCATACTACTGACAGACTTCTTCTCCCACATAAAAACCTTCTACATCTCTCTTTGCCCACACAATAAGCCACATCCTCTTCATCTGACATTCAATGTCCTATGTGACCAACACCCACCTTCCTTAAAAGTGAGGTTACCTAATATTGGCACTATTGACATTTTGGACTGGACAGGTTTCATTGTGGAAGCCATCCTCTGCATTACAGCAACCCTGCCTTCTACCCATTGGGTGCCAGTACCACACCCCCACACAGCTGGGACAACCAAAGCTATCTCCAGGTGTTGCTAAACTCCCCCTGAATGGAAACAGTCTCCCTGGGCTGAGAAATACTGCTTTAAAGTCTTCTGACCTACTACTTTCCACACTTTGGCTCTCTCCATAACCAACACACTCTGAATGATCTCATCTTCACGCCTTGGCTTGCTTTGTCTTTTTGATTTGGGGGTGCCCTTCCTTTCATCACCCAACTCCATCAAACTAAAATCCTATCTATTCTTTAAGACCAAAATCATTACTCCATGAACTATTACTTCATTCCCTCTTACCAGAAACTTCAAGTTTTTTCCTTTGAGTTTTCCATAGTATTTTGTGGGTCCCTCTCAGAACTTAATTCTTTATTTCCTTTTGAGTCCTTGAATCTAGTAGCTATCTTGTATGTGCTCAACAAATGAATGTTTGTCAAATGGATGTGTGAATGCATCTTTTGTGGTGAAAAACTAGAACATGGGAGTAGGAGATAACGTTCTCCCTCCTCAGTGAAGGAGGCCACATGAGACTCATTCTCATGCTTTTTGAATCCTTCTTTTTTTTTTTTTTTTTAAGATTTTATTTATTTATTTGACAGACAGAGATCACAAGTAGGCAGAGAGGCAGGCGGGGGAGTGGGGGGGTGGGGGGGATGCAGGCTCCCTGCTGAGCAGAGAGCCCAATTCGGGGCTCAATCCCAGAACCCTGGGATCTTGAGCCGAAGGCAGAGGCTTTAACCCACTGAGTCACCCAGGTTCCCCTTTTTGAATCCTCCTTACTGAGTTAGTGGTAATAAGGTGGCACAGACCTGAGGATTCAGGAGCTTCTGCTCTCCTCAAAAAATATCAAGAAGTCAACAGGGTGATCTTGATTATTCCTTCCCTCCAACACATATGATGGGTGCCCTAAACCACTTTCACTATTAAGTGGCTAGAAAAATCTAGGCCACTCCCCTCCTGCAGTGGATCCCTGGAAATGCATAGGTTCCAGCCTTGTGTGACCACCCCGAGCTCTCACAGCCATTAGCACTCACATTTGGGAAGCCTTTTCTGCCACAGTAAGCCATATCAGCAACAATTTAAAAAAAAAAAATTAAGTTTTTCCTGTATAGGCTCAGGCTTTCCTTCTAAAAGTCATTTCTCACCTCCAGAGACAAGGCAACTAGAAACTCAGTAAATTCCAGTACAACCTTCCAGTTGTCATAGCGATAGACCCAATGTGGTTTTGGAAACTGTCCTTACAACCCACTAACCATCACAGAAGTCCTTCACAGAATAGTTTGACCTTAACGGGGGAAATTCATTTCTAGTATCTCTACACTGCCACCTTGAGTTCACTAGGAAAAGTGTGTCCTTCTTGTCACTGAACAGACAGCTAGCTGTGTGAATTGCATGTTCTCTGTGCCTTAAATGACAGGCACTACAGTAGGCTCAAGTTAACAAACCTTGTTCTTATTACTGGATTTTGTCCCTCAAGCTAGGCAGGCCCATCAGTGGAAACATCTGATGTCTTAGTGCTCAATGGCACAGCCTAAACATATCATGTTGCTTTCTTTAAGAGAAATATAAGTAAAAGCTTAGAATGAAATGGCATTAAATACAAAAATTTAAAAAAAAAGAAAAATCCCTTTCAGATTCCTTACTCCCATGAGATTGACTAGGATTCAAACTTTTAAAAGCAAAAATAAGGGGCGCCTAGGTGGCTCAGTGGGTTAAGCCTCTGCCTTCGGCTCAGGTCATGGTCTCAGGGTCCTGGGATCGAGCCCCACATTGGTCTCTCTGCTCAGCAGACAACCTGCTTCCCCCCTCTCTCTGCCTGCCTCTCTGCCTATTTGTGATCTCTGTCTGTCAAATAAATAAAAAATATTTAAAAAAATAAATAAAAGCAAAAATAAGAATAGTGATCAAGGAACGTGAGTGTGTGTGTGTGTGAGAGAGAGAGAGAGAGAGAGAGAGAAAATATGATATTGCTTAATTTCCCCTGACTGTCTAAATTATTGTTGTTGTTGTAAGAGATAGAGAGAGAATGGGGGAGGGGCAGAGAGAGAAAGAGAATCTTAAGCAGCCTCCACGCCCAGTGCAGAGCCCAATGCAGAGCTCCATCTCACAACCCAGACATAACCTGAGCTGAAATCAGGAGCCGGACCCTTTACTGACTGAGCCATGCAGGCGCCACCCCCTGGCCATCCAGATAATTTAATATCACTGAAGTTAATACTTTCTCATTTTATATAATGAGATTTTAAAAACCTGAATAACATCCTTAGTCAGGAAGTCTATTTAAAATTATTTCACTGTTTGTAACTCTGGAATAAATTTTTTTCCCCTGGGCTTGTACCTGGTGGCTGGTTGGAAAATCTAGACGATCACCTCACCCCCACGCCTGCCTTTTTTTTTTTTTTTTTTTTTTTTTGAGTAAGAGTGTTTTTCTTAATGTCCGTCAATTAATGTTTAAAATCAGTTAAGTTCATCTGGGAAGGTGATGTACAAGACAGATTTCCTCATTCCAGTTAGGTGATGTATTGCCCTCTAGTGGTGTGAGATACTAAATATTGAGGTAAAGCAAAGGCAGAATAAATTTAAATTCATTTAGTCAATTATTCATTGAGTAGCTACTCTATGCCATGCATAATTCTAATCTCTGTGGCTATAGCAGCAGAGAGGGTAAGCCAGAATACTGACTTCAAGGAGCACATGTTTTATTGGGAGAGATAGAAAATTAAAGTTTAAATATGAGTGGATACTTTAGATTGGAGTGTCCAGAATGACCTCTCTAAGAAGGTGATATTTGCTCCTAGCTCTGGATACCAAGAAAACCAGGCACAGGAAGATCAGGAGACAGAGCATTTTGGGCAAAGGGAGCAGCTAGAATAAGAATCTTAAGACAGAAATAGACTTGGGGTGTTCAAGGAGCAGAAAGATTCAGATTGACTAGAGCATGGGAGATGGAGAGGATGGTATAAGATGAAGGTGGAAAGATAGGTAATGGCCAGCTCATGCAGGGCCTTGAAAAACTAAAGAAAAGCAGGTTGAAGGACATGAAGCAGGGAAATAACGTAATTGATTCACATTCTTTAAAAGCTTGCCACAGTTACTATGTGGAGAATAATAAATTGTAGATGAACAAAGGAGGAAGCTTGTAGACCATGAGGAGGCTTCTCTAGGCTTTCTCCATCAGAAATGGTGGTGGCTCGCTCCGGGGTCACAGCAGTAGGAATGGAGAGCACTGGTGGGTCTGGATGTGTTTTGAAGGTAGCGTCGGCAGGATTTGTTGAATGGCTTGGATGTAGGTGTGAGGGTAAGTGAGGGCTTGAGAATGACACCTCAGTTTTTAATTGAGTAACTGAGTGGATGGAAATGGTATGGACCAAGATGAGGAAGTTTGCCTATGGATTAGTTCTGGGAAGCACATCTGGTCATGGCCTTCATGACTTGGATGCAAAATGCTGTACAAAGTTTTAAGGAATGTGTTATACAATGATGCCAGGACAATACTGACATACTTTTAAGTTTCAAGAGGTACAGGAGAGCTATAGAGTTTATCAACAGAAATTAGGAAGCACAGCTTCCTGATTGCAGTGTGAGGCAACCCAAACAAGTAGTGAAAGAGAATTTAGCACCATGGGAATAAGAGCCAAGAGCTTTGAAAGCTTCTATGGGAAACTTCTCTCCCAGTTCCTTTTCTGTGATTTGGGGACTGCCGTTATGTACCATGAAAGGATGTCATGAGAATCACAGGATTATTAGAGGTAAAAAAAACCTGGAGGAAAACTACTTTCTCCAACTTCCTTGTTTTACAAATAAATGTGTTAATGGGGTACCTGGGTGGCTCAGCTGGTTAAGCATCTGCCTTGGGCTCAGGTCATGATCTCAGGGTCCTGGGATCGAGCCCCAAGTTGGGCTCCTTGCTCAGTAGAGAGTCTGCTTCTCCTGCTAACTCTCCCTCAGTGCTCGCTCACTCTCAAAAAAATAAATAGAATCTTTAAAAAACAAAAAACAAAAGTGTTGAAGCCCAGAGCCA
>PISX010033460.1:0-15055 GCA_004024625.1 Mellivora capensis | reverse complement strand
AAAGAAACAAGATGGGATTGGGAGGGAGACAAACCATAAGTGACTCTTAATCTCACAAAACAAACTGAGGGTTGCTGGGGGGAGGGGGTCGGGAAGGGTGGGTGGGGTAATGGACATTGGGGAGGGTATGTGCTATGGTTAGTGCTGTGAAGTGTGTAAACCTGGCGATTCACAGACATGTACCCCTGGGGATAAAAATATGTTTATAAAAAATAAAAATTTAAAAAAAAAAGGTTTGTCAAAAGAGATGTGGGTGTGACAATTATAAAATCTTTTGGAAAACAAAAACTTAGATCTTAAAGTTGCATCTCAAAGGCCTTTATCCCTCCCCACTTTAAATAAATCAAAACTAAAAACTTACATATAATATATGAAGAATGTGGCCAACCATGAGACTCTATGTAGCCCTCCCAAAGTCAAGAGAAAGACCCTAGACCCTAGATCTAAATCAAAAGAATGATATATATACTCAGTCATACTCTATCAGAATGATAGAAATACTGTTATGATTAATATGAAAATATCTAAGTAATGCATATATCTTTTTATGATCCTCTGCTTTGGGTGGTTTTGGCCAATTAGTTAAATGATTTTGTGTTTTAACCACATTATATAAGTCTTCCTCCTGAACTGCAGTAAGGACATAAGCTCAAAAACAAGTTATTTTAGGCATTAGTATCATATTAACCTGTCATTATTTAGGGTAGATGGGAAAAGTTTACCATAATAAAACATATCTCTACGTATTCATTATTATTACTACATCAATACTTGACACACTATGTGAATTCAGTTTAAATCTTTACGAACTAACTCAACAAACATATATTGAGGGGCCAATTTACTGAAGACCCATAATTTCTGGCTTCAACTTCTGAAAATTTGCTTTTGAACCAAATTTTACCCAGAACACCTTCCTCTCCTATCCACTCACCACCACCCAGGCTATACAACCACTTTAAACACCAAATAAATATCTGGATGGGTGATAGTACAGAAAATGCCATTATCAAGGGAATTGCAAAGATCTTCTAGTTGGGCCTATAGCTGTGTATAAGGAGAATGGAATGTGAACAGGAAGGTTGTTTCTGCTATCTCTTATTTGTAGGCTTGCTTTATGCTGGTAATGTTATATATTCTACGGGATAAAGAACAAATATTCATTCTAAGACCTGGTGAATTCTTTAAGAATGAATTATTTTAAAATTCTGGAAATTTATCAGTAATTAAATGAAATAAGGAAATGAATCATTAATACACTGAGTAAAAAATAAATCTGTTAAAGCCTTGGGTTTACACAACTTCATTTCAGACTGGTAAAATGGGATTAATGTGCTTGGTCCTAAATGATCAGTTCTTTTATTTCAGATTAAAATGCTAAGTTTGGAAAAAGAAAATTGATAAGGGATAAAAATGCTGACCTCTAATTCTAATGGATTATTTTAAAAAATAGCTCACTCATAAAATTTCAATTTTTTTTCTGTTGAAAAAATTCATTAAGTCAATATGATTATACCTTTTGAGTACCTAGAGACTGTTCTGGAAAAAGCCTTAAAAAGCCACTAACAAATTGAAAGAAGCAAGTGAAAATGGAGTATATAGATGCTATATTAAAAATACGAGGTCATAGACCACTACAAATATTTATCATTAAATGAGTGATCTTATAGAATGGCTGTTTTAAACAACTATTTAACTTTGTTTGCCATGAGCATAAATACAAAGTAGAACAATTTTATATAAAGTTTTTCTCCGTGGGCCAATCTGATAATACAGCTAATCTCAGTAATATCTAATAGAAATGCAATATCTACATTTTTACTCATTTCCATTTAAATATATTTTAAGGTATCAAAATGATTCATCATGTATAATGACTTTTAACCTAACCATCAAATAAAACAATCTTAATAAAAATGTAGACAAAACTAAAGGTAAGGAAAGTTATCAAGTTGCCTGAATATTTATAACTGTGTAAGTTTCAAAGATACCATGGATAGTTTTGCAAATATTTAATTATGACTAAACATACTAGATTAATGTCAGTGAAAGGCCTTTTTTTATAGTTAAGCTTTAAAAAACACTGCCCTATGTGTTGTAAGTTTGTACATTCATGGTGATTAGATGGACATAAATATTTATAGCATACAGATGAGCCTTATGTCTTCAAAGGAAGCATGAAAAATAGAAATCTAGAACGCCACACTCACTCTGTCACTCATTCCAACTATTTACCCAATATTTATGAAATTCCTACTGTGTGTCAGGCCTCTTCTAGATGACATGTATACAGCCTTGAACAAAACAGACAGAGCTTACTTACTTTACATTCTAGCAAGAACACACAGGAAGGTATAGAGCATGTCAGAGGAGAAACGCTATGGAAATGAAAGCTATGAGAATGAATAAAGAAAAAGGAGTTTCTATCGACATTGCTTCTTCAGGGATCACCTCACTGAAGCGCAGACAGGTAGGAGATGAAAAGGTGAGCTGTGAGAATATATGGGGGGAAGGGCATTTCAGGTAAGAGACATAGCAAAGAGACAGGAGTGGGTCTGGTGTGTGTCTCCAAAATCCCGGAAAAGCCAGAGTGGCAGAAGCAGAGTGAAGGAAGGGGATGGAAAATTAAGGTGGAGGGATCATAAGGGCCAGACTGCATCAGTCCTGGCAAAACAACAGAAGCATGTGCACTTTTCCTCTCAGAGAAATGAGAAGCCCCCGAGGAGAGATAGGAGTTGACATTCATTTTTAAGTGCTTCTATGTGAATAGACTACAGTGGCACCAACACCAGAGTCACACATGGACGCTGTTAACATCTTAAATGTTTGTTTTTCTTACATTCTCATCACATGTAAATTTTTTTTTTTGCCCCATGCAAGTTTTCTTTTATCAAATCCCTATATGATGCAATGTAATAATTTTTAATCTCTCTTATTCTAGAATTTAGACTATGTATATTTCAGACAGTTGACCCTTGAATAACACGGTTTGAAGTGAGCAGCTCTACATATACACGAATATTTTTTTATAAATACTATGCAGTATGGTAAACATATTTTCCTTATAATTTTAATTCTATTTTCTTTTCTCTAGCTTACTTTATTGTAACAATACCACATATAATACATGTAACATATAGGATACGGGTTCACTGTTCATGTTCTCGGTAAGGCTTGCAGTCAACAGTAACCTACTATTCAAGTTTATGGAGAATCAAAAGTTCTACGTGAAACTTTTACTGTGGAGGGAGTACGGGGAATCGACACCCCTAATATCCATGTTGCTCAAGGGTCAACTGTATATGAAATACATAGAGATTACATATATATTTCATTTGTGAAATAGACATTCATTATTGGAGTGGTATATTTTTATCAATAAACCGTACTTCTTTAAATTTGTCTCAATGACACAATACCCCCAACTCCCATCAAGTCTCCCTGTTCTCCACCATTTTCCTCTCTTAGTCGTACCTCATCCTACTATGGCTCTACCTTCTTACCCTCTTACTATTTCACCTTTGGGCTTGGCTCTCACAAAGGCATTGAGTGTATGTCTGAGTGTAAGTGACTGATAGGATTTAAAATGCTATCTTCCCATAGGACTTTTTTTTTAATTTTATTTATATTACAGACAAAATCCATTTGTGACATAAGAAAAAAACAGTTTCAGCACACAAATTGGAATGGATGTTCTGGCTGAATAGGAGAAATGGAGGAAATATGAGGTCAAAACTCTTTGAAGGAATTTAACTTTTTCAGGATCTTTTTTTTTAAGTCCTTCTCCTACCAATCCCAGAAATCACTGCCTTCTCCATATACACATTCTCCTAGTTACACAGTATTAAGTTGAACAAAAGTCTCACGGTTCTGTATAAACCTACAGTCAGGAGTGCAGACCCTGCAGTTCTACGGCTGCTTTACAATTTTCAAGACCTTACAAAATTATGTTATTGCCAGCCAGGTTGTCTGATAGCAAATTTCACTCCATGCATCAAAGCAGCAATACAATCTTTACAGCTCAGCAGAGAAAGAGTTAAAAGGTTAACCAGTAATAATTAAGAGGAAAATTACTCTGTTCTTATTTAGTTTTGAATTTTAATAGAATTCTAAACAACTTGCAAAACTATGCTCTATCAGGGTAAAAATAAGTACTCAAGGTTGAGCCCATAATTGAGACAACTGCTGTGTACCCATGTTATCCAAGTAACATTTAACTAGAACATTCCATCAGCCATACATACCTGAATGAGTTCTATTATCAGGCTATCAAAATGGTAATTTATGAGTCCATTCCAGTATGCCAGGAAATTTAATAAAATTCCCCCAAAAGGAGGTGGGGGATTCCTTATGAAGGTGTGGCATACCAAGTGATATATATCTGCATGGAATCTGCATCAAAGGCACAAGCTGAGTATCTTTAACCTCCCCTTACATAAGCCCACTGTAATTCAGAATTGGTTAACTTATTTCAGGTTACGCTGCTAGATCCAGTTCCAGGACTATTACTAGCTCCAGGACAGTTTCCTCTGCATCCCAAGGGGAGTCAATTTGCACAAGAATTTCTAGAATGTGAATAGATTTTGCTCAAATACTTTAATTGGTTTGAAATTCTTTTTTTTTTTAATTTATTTTTTTTAATTTCATTTCTTTTCAGCGTAACAGAATTCATAGTTTTACACCACACCCAGTGCTCCATGCAATGCGTGCCCTCCACAATACCCACCACCTGGCTCCCCCAACCTCCCACCCCCCACCCCTTCAAAAGGTGGTGATTTTTCAGAGTCCGTAGTCTCTCATGGTTCATCTCCCCCCCCAATTTCCCTCAACTCCCTTCTCCTCTCCATCTCCCCATGTCCTCCGTGCTTTGAAATTCTAAGTCAAATGTCCTTTTTTGTTTTCTGCCTTCTGTGTCTCAACTTACACCATCTATCATTCTGCTTTTCCCCATTTGTCTTCTTGCTTCCCATGGGTCTTTGACCTCTCTATCCAAAAGTTCCCTTTTACTTTTCCCTTTCCTTCCTACAGATAAAAAAAGCTCTAACTGGCTCAACCAGTAACAGCAAACCTCTCAAAGAGCAAGAAATTCTAGATGGCCCCCAGAACCAGAAAACCTTTCTAAATTCTTTTCTCGCCCCTCCTTCCACCTGTTCTTAATCTCTGTCTTTGATGTCCATTCGCAGGTAATACATTGCCTTCCAGGTTTCTCTCCTTTCACCTTTGTTTTTTAAAAAAAAAATTTAGGGGCATCTGTGTGGTTCGGTCAGTTAAGTACCTGACTCTTGGTTTCTGCTCAGCTCATGGTTTCATGGGTCTTGAGATTGTGCCTACATTAGGCTCCAGGCTCAGCAGTGAATTTGCTTGAGGTTCTCTCCCTGTGACCTGCTCCCACACCCCCGTGTGCTTGCCCATGCATGTGCATGACTTTTCTCTCTGTCTCAAATAAATAAATAAATCTTAAAAACAACAACAACAATTTTTCAGTTCTTTACTGTTAAGATAAAATCTCTCTTATTCTTCAGGTAGAGGTACACATTAGTCATACTAATTCCTAAAGAGGGGTGTAAGAGTCATTGCTTGTCAATACCTACAAATGTGGAGAAAATTTATCAAATTTCTTGATGGAGAAGAATTTTTTTTATCTGTAGATCTAAGTGAGCTTAGTCATTAGACTAGGATAACTGAGGCTATATCTATTACTTCAAATAAAGTTGTAACAATTGAAACCTATGTGTAAAATCAACCAAACTTCAAACATGAATGGTCTCATAATAAAATTAACTTTGAGAATGTTTAATACATGTGTTAACTTGGGTTTTTTTACTGAATACATGGGTATTTGCTGAACCAAGTCCTAGTTAAAACACAAAAACACAATTAACATAATAAACAGGTCCAATATCATTTAATTCTTTCCAATTCACTTATTATTAAATGAACATATTGTAAAAGGGGAAAAATAACTGCCTTTAATTGGTTTCTTAAAAAACTGAGTAGCAAGGTGCAGTATTTCTATTTTAATGTACTGTTGTTGTTTTTTTAAACTATAAGCCATCACCTACTAGAAGGTCACAAAATCAATTTGTGGCTCATAACAAGTATTTTTAATTATTTAAAGTGATATATTTTCTAGATTGTAGTTAAATGATAATAAAATATTTTTATATTAAGTTTGGCTTGATCTTATTATACATAAATTAAATACTACTTGAAAGTCATTTCAATTACACAGTATATATATATATATATTATACATAAAGGTAGGAATATGCATCATTTGAAATAGAAAATGTAGTCTTACTAGAAGTCTCAAACAAAGTAAACTATGCACTATATACTGTACTATATACTATGCACTAAATATGTAGTGAACTTATATGAATTTTTTTTTAAGATTTTATTTATTTGTCAGAGAGAGAGAGAGAGTGAGCAAGAGAGCAAGCACAGGCAGACAGAGTGGCAGGCAGAGGCAGAGGGAGAAGCAGGCTCCCTGCCGAGCAAGGAGCCCGAGCAGGACGCGATTCCAGGATGCTGGGATCATGACCTGAGCCGAAGGCAGTCGCTTAACCAACTGAGCCACCCAGGCATCCCCTTATATGAATTTATATAATTTCTTACAGAATATGTTAACAATTCTTTGTAGTTTACTACAAAATCACCAAATTAGAGAAAGCATTAAATTTCAAGGATCAAACCCACATGTGGGAGACAGTAATATGTAGGACTACAAAAATAATCGAAATACTTTCTGAAGCTAATATGTGTAATAATGGACCTGGTAAGAGGTGCTCTGTTTTCGTGGTTGTTACTAACTAGTATGTTTACTTTTGTGTTTTGTTGGCAGAAAGATACGGTACTGAGCCCATAAAATTAGACACATTTCAGAACAATTTGTTTATCAGAAGGGAAAAGAGAGTGGAGTTTGGGAAAAACTTCTAGAAAAAGCAATAATTAGGATTCTGTGGGGAAGGTCTGCACGGAGCCTTGAGTTTCTGCACTACTTGGTTTGTCATTTCTCCTGCGACACAGTGATGACTACAGTGAATAAACCAGGGGCTCATAGATCCACATCAATGGTACTGTCCTTGTCCAGACACCTGTGTCAAGAAACCCCTGGGCTGAGAGACAGCAAAGTTCATTCTAGATGGTTTCTGTCTGCTGGTTTGTGTTGCTCGTGATGGTGGCCGCAATCTGTCATTCTTCCTGCTTCCTGCAGCCACCAGGGAGTACCCTGCCTGCTCAGAGGGTGTGATACATGGAGTGAAACCCCTTTTCTCCTATGCCCGATAAGCTTCTTCATGTCCATCTAGGAATGCCACTAAGAGCACACATTTTCTCTCCTTGTTTAAATCCATAAGAATATTCAGTGAATCCTTAACACATTTCTTGAAAGTTTCAATGTCCAGACTGTATAAAAGGCAGTAGGGATCTAAAGATGAGCTAAAAATCCAACAGGATAGGTTAAGATACGAATTAGTGAGCTAACAACTGCACGTCGAAAATTCCAAACAGGCTTTGCTGGGGTGTGCTAGGGAGATGGGAGGCAGAACAAGTATTTTAGCAATATAGGAGCAGAATTGGACCAAAGCAAGCAGATATGATGAGAGCAAAGGCACAAAACATATACAAATGACCTGAGAACGTAAAAGCCACAATGTCCTCACTACTGGTTCTATTTTCCCCAGGCATACTATTTGAACTGATCAAATTCCACAGTATTTTCCATAACTATACCAGTTTTTCTGGCTGTAGTCCTCAAATAAAACTGAAATATCAAAATTCCATATTCTTCACATTTTGATTTGCATTTTTATTGGGCATTCCAGCCTATCATAACGTGAGTTCAGGTTTGATTATCCAGTCAGCTTCTTTGCTTCTGGTTTTCCTTCTCACTATTGTCAATTACTTGGCTATTTCCTGTCTATGAGTACTGCCATCAGAAGGTAAGCCAGGCAGCCTAGATGGATAAATTGTAATTTGTAGTTGGATAATTTTCTACTTCTTTGTTGGTCACCTGAAAAGTCTGGGGAAGAGGGAATGACTAGAAGCTTAAAGTTAAAAGAGTTTTGGTGTATCTCAATTTTTCACTTAAGAATAATAATTTCTGGGATTCCTGGGTGTCTCAGTTAAGCGTCTGCTTCAGCTCAGGTCACAATCCTAGTGTCCTGGGATTGAGTCAGACCTAGGGCATAGCTCCTTGCTCAGCAGGGAGTCTGCTTCTCCCTCTGCCTGGTGCTCTCTCTCACAAATAAAGTCTTTAAAAAGCAAAAAAAAAAAAAAAAAAAAAAAAAAGATACTAATTTCTGATCTTATTTCTGCTGGCAACAAAAATATTAATACCTATATTTTCTCATTGGTTATCCCAACAAAGCCTCCTCCACATTAAACAACACAATACTTTTTCATGTGTAGTAAAAAAGTCTACACATTCGTTAATCTTAGTACGAATAATTTTATCTATTTTTCTTATTCAAGTCACTGGCATTTAAATAGCTTACATTTTAAGGAAAACAAAGTTTTCTGTCTGAGATATTTAGAGTTTATAATGGACATAAATGTTTCACAAGAGAGACAAAGCTGGATTAATTAGTGCCACATTTACTCTGAGAATATATTTTATTTTAAGTTATTTTTAATGAATGCTTTGGATGAATTCTCTTCTCAATGAAGAACAGAACAACCAGTTCTTTAAAGTCTGTGTATTATTACTTGGATGAATAAATCCACAGGGAAGACATTCTGCATTATTTCCTAAACTACCTTCTATCGTATAATAAATCTATTCTGGATACATCTTTGTTTACTCACAATCTTGTTGTTTTATCTCATAAATCAAAAAGAAATCCAAACCTTTACATGTAAAGTGAGTGCACCAGCTGATCTTGTTGCTCTCAGATCGATTTTTAAGACCTGTATCTTGTGATCTCAAAAGAAATTGGAATGCCCAACCTACAATGTTAAATACCGCTTTAGAAAATAAGCTTGTTGTTTCATTCAAATATTCATGAAATTTGAATTTTTAAGAAAAACCAGATTCATAATACTTTTGCCCCAGAAACTCAGGGTTTCATTCTAAGTGCATTTTATTCTACATATGAAAGCCATATGTTAATTAAATCACATAAACTATGTAAGATAGCCATGTAAAAGGTGAGGACTTGCATGTTTTCTCTTTTTAATAAATAGATGTTTATTAGAATGCACATGCTTTGGACCAATGTATCATATATGTATATGTATATATGACATTTATATATATGATATATATATCATATAAATAAATTATATATGTGATATATATCATATAAATAAATTATATATATGATGTATATATCATATATATATATACATATCATATATATATATATATATATATATATATATATAAACTAGTTTGAATAAACAGGTTGTTAGTACTGGGAATTCACACTGGAAAGCAGCCCATTTCTAGAGGACTTTATAATTCCTTTGTTGAATTACATGAAATTGATCCTATTAGTAATGAAACATTTTTTTTTAATTTAGCAAGGGGCACCGGCATGGCTCAATTGGTTAGATGTCTGCCTTTGGCTGAGGCCATGATCCTGGGGTCCTGGGATCCATCCCATGTCAGGCTTCCTGCTCAGCTGCTTCTCCCTCTCCCTCTGCCTGCTACTCCCCCTGCTTGTGCTCTCCCATTCTCTCTCTCTCTCTCTCTGTCAAATAAATAAATAAAATATTTTTTAAATATTAAAGTTTAGGCAAAAGATCCAATAATTCATTCTGTTTGTTTTGAAGAGAACTTTCAAAGTAGGGGACTGACGGAAAAAGAGGAGAGTCGAGAGGCAAGAAGACTGGTTATCAGCTGAAGCAGTGTCTTCGATGAAAGGCAGTGCAGACTTGGGTGAAGACCCACACTGAAGAGCCACAGTGGAAGTCAACTGAGAGAGAGAGAGGTCAAAGTAATCTATGTAATCTATGTAATCAAGACACAAGGTAAGATAGGATACCACGTGAGGTACAGTTTTAGAAATCATGTCACCTGTCTTGTCCATATATGGATATGAATGTAACCTGGAAGCAGATTTTTCTTACTCTCAAGGGTTATATATAGTGTAAGGTAATCCTTGTCCCCAGAAAGTTCTACTAGGATCCATTACTCGATCTATTTTAGCTGCTCCTTTCCAGTGTTTCTTGGTATATGTGGAAGTGTGCAATACAATTTATGATACTATATTATGAAGAACCCGAACTTCCCAGGAATAAAACTTACAATGTTTTCAGAACAAAATATTGATCTCTTCTTCTCGCACTGCTCAAATATCAGAAGCTATGTCACTGTGGACCAGGCTGGTGTCTAAAGAAAAGAAAGGGGCCCCGAAATGGAATTCACCATGAGCTGGGGTAGTAGGTACAGATGTGTATCTGAGTTGCTGACTTGGGGTCAGAACTGGAACTTGAGAGTTGGGGTTTCATTGTTTCTGAAAAAGACTATGGTTGAGATTGTATGCATTCAGAACTCAGCATCTTAACCTGTGTGTACAGTTCTAGGAAACAACATCTAAGCAAAATGAGTGAACCAAGGGAGCCACAACCATGGAACAGGAGCCCATGGACACCTTTGTGGCCTGTGCTGAGACCCTGATGAGCAGTGCCATGAATATAAACAAGCACAGAGTAGCCACGTCAACAAGTACCAGGCCTCTCTTTAGCAGCAACATCACGGACAGTGAGAAGCCACATCTAGCATTTATAAGAAAAAGGGACTGTCTTTGAACTGAAGCAGTTTTCAGAGTTCTGTTTTTTGTTTGTTTGTTTTTTGTTTTTTTAAACAATTTCTAAGGAAAGGGGAAGGTCTGAAGAGGGAGATCATTGCAAAGAGTTTTAATAATAGTAGAATCAGCTTCTAGATTGTGAGAGAAGGGAGTGGGGAAGTGAAGTGATAAAGGAGGATTCCAGTGGAGGCATCTTAGCTCCAGGGCCACTGGCTACACTAGAGAAAGATGGTAGAGCTGAATGAGTCTAGACTTCAGAGGAAGGGTAACCAGGCTCAGCCTCAGCTTCATCACTCACTAGCTAAGAGAAACCTAACACATTCTTTAATTTTGCTACAACTCTATATCTAAATCTATAAATTGAGGAACCCGAGTCCCAATTTAAAGAATTCTTTCACCTCCTTAGTTAAATTTGTCCCTAGGTATTTTATTCTTTTTGATACAATTGCAAATGGGATTTTTTTTTCTTAATTTCTTTTTCTGTACACTGAAAGCTATAAGATGTTGATAAAAGGAATTGGAGAAAGACACAAAAAATGGAAAGAGACTCCATGTTAGTGGAGTCAATAAATTAATATTGTAGGGGCACCTGGGTGGCTCAGTGGGTTAAAGCCTCTGCCTTCGGCTCAAGTCATGATCTCAGGGTCCTGGGATCAAGCTCCACATCATGCTCCCTGCTCAGCAGGGAGCTGCTTCCCCCTGCCACCCCGCCTGCCTCTCTGCCTACTTGTGATCTCTGTCAAATAAGTAAATAAAATCTTAAAAAAAAAGAAATTAATATTGTTACAATGCCCATACTATTGAAAGTCATCTACAAATTCAATGTAATACCTATCAAAATCTCAATGGCACTTTTCTTAGAAATAGAAAAAACAACCCTAAAATTTGTATGGAACCACAAAAGACCCCTATAGCCTAACTGGTCTTGACAAAGAAGAACAAAGCTGGAGGCATCACACTCCCTGACTTCAAACTATATTACAAAGGTGTAGTAATCAAAACAGTATGATGTGAGCATAAATACAAATGCACAGATGAAAGGAACAGAATAGAGAGCCCAGAAATAAACCCGCATATATATGGTCAATTAATTTATAACAAATGAAAAGGCAATTTACTGAATGAGAGAGAATATTTGCAAATCATATGCCCAATAAGATAATATTCAAAATATATAGAGAACTCATACAATTCAATAACAACAACAAAAAATCTGATTAAACAATAGGCAGAGGAAAAAAAAATAAGCAGTGACTCTGAGCAACCATCTTTCTGAGAGAAGACATACAAGGGGCCAACAGGTACATAAAAAGATGCTCAACATCATTAATTACCAGGGAGATGAAAAACAAAACTACAATATCACCTTACACGAGTCAGGATGGCTATTATCAAAAAAACAAGAGATAACAAGTATTGGCAAGCATGTGAAGTAAAGAACCCTCGCTCACTGTTTGTGAAATGTAAATTGATATAGCCACTGTGAAAAGCAATATGGAGATTCCTCAAAAAAAATTAAAAATAGAACTACCACATGATCCATCAATTCTTCACAGGAGTATTTATTTTAAAAAAAGGAAACACTGATTTTAAATGATATAGGCATCTCCATGTTCACTGCACCATTTTTTACAACAGCCAAGATATGGAAACAACCTAAGTGTCCACCAGTGGATGAATAAAGAAGATGTGATACATACACACACACACACACACACACACACAGAGAAATATTACCCAGCCATAAAAGAGAATGAAATCTTGTCACATGCAACAACATGGATAGATCTAGACAGAATTATGCCAAGTGAAATGAGTCAGTTGGAGAAAGACAAATACCATATAATTTCACTCATATGTTGAACTTAGGAAACGAAGAAAGAAAGAAACAAACAAACAAACAAAGTCTCTTAAATACAGAGAACAAATAGGCAGTTGCCAAAAGGGAGGTGAAGGAGGATGAGCAAAGTAGATGAAGGGCATTAAGAGTACACTCACTAGAGGAGAGGAGTCAAGATGGCGGAGAAGTAGCAGCTGAGACGACATCAGGTAGCAGGAGATCAGCTAGATAGCTTATCAAACCATTTCGAACACCTACAAATCCAACGGGAGATCGAAGAGAAGAAGAACAGCAATTCTGGAAACAGAAAATCGACCACTTTCTGAAAGGTAGGACCGGTGGAGAAGTGAATCGAAAGCGAAGGGAGGATAGACCGAGGGGGAGGGGCCGGCTCCCGGCAAGCGGCAGAGCAATGGAGCACTAAATCGGGACTTTTAAAAGTCTGCTCCACGGAGGGACATCGCTCCAGAGGCTAAACCGGGGTGAAGCCCACACGGGGTCAGCGTGGCCCCAGGTCCCACAGGGTCACAGAAGGATTGGGGGTGACTGAGTGTCGCAGAGCTCGCAGGTATTGGAGAAGGGAAGCCGGCTACAGAGACAGAGCCGAGGAGTGAGCTCTCAGCTCGGGGTTACCTTGAACCAGTCGCAGGCTGGGTGAGCTCGGAGCGCGGCCAGAAGACAGGGAGACTGGAGTGATTGGGGCTTTTCTCTGAGAGCACACTGAGGAGTGGGGCCCCGAACTCTCGGCTCCTCCGGGCCGGAGATTGGGAGGTCGCCAGTTTCATTTCCATCCCCCGGAACTGTATGGAAAGCGTTCAGGGAACAAAAGCTCCCGAAAGCGAAACTGAGCAGATTACTTAGCCCGGCCCCTGGTAAGGGCGGTGCAACTCTGCCTCGGGCAAAGACACTTGAGAATCACTACAACAGGCCCCTCCCCCAGAAGATCAACAAGAAATCCAGCCAAGACCAAGTTCACTTACCAAGGAGAACAGTGGAATTCCAGAGGAGGAGAAAGCAAAGCACAGAATTCATGGCTTTTTCCCCTTGATTCTTAGTCTTGCAATTAATTTAATTTTTTCTTTAATTTTATTTTTTTTCTTTTTCTGCAAAATTTTTTTTAACTTTTACCCTTTTCTTTTTTAACATTTTTTTAAAGATTTTATCTTATTTATTTGACAGAGATCACAAGTAGGCAGAAAGGCAGGAAGAGAGAGGGGGGAAGCAGGCTCCCTGTGGAGCAGAGAGCCCAATACGGGGCTCGATCGCAGGACCCTGGGATCATGACCTGAGCCGAAAGCAGAGGCTTAACCCACTGAGCCACCCAGGTGCCCCCCTTTTTTTTTTTTTTACATTTTTTAACTAGTTTATCTTAACAATACCTTTCCAAAAAATAATAATCTTTTTTGAACCTTCATTATTATAGTCATATTTTATCCTTCATAGTATTTAACTTTATTTTTTGTATTCACATAAGGGTTTTTTCTTCTAAAAAATTTAGGGGTACAACTTCCTCTAGTGGATCAAAATATACCCTAAATCAAGCTCCCGGCTTGTTCTAGTCTCCAGCCTGAGCAAATTCTCTCCACTTACTTTCTCTTTATTCTCCCAACCAACTTACTTTATCAACTCCTATTTTTAGAAATTAAAAAAAAATTTGTTTTTCATCTTTATAGGTGTATTCCATCCCTTCAATGTGTTTACCCTTATATAAGTTTTTCATTCTTTAAAGTTTTGGGAGGTACTTTCTTCTAAGAGACCAAAATACCCCACAATTAAGTGGCTGACCTTATTCTAGTCACCAGTCTAATATACATATATTTTTTTTCTTTTTTATATTTTTTCTTTATTTGTTTTCTTTTTTTAATTTTTTTTTTTCTGAACTTCTTTTTATCCCCTTTCTCCCCCCACAATTTGAGGTCTCTTCTGATTTGGTTAAAGTGCATTTTCCTGGGGTCTTTGCCACCCTTTTAGCATTTTATTTGCTCCTTCATATACTCTTATCTGGAAAAAATGACAAGGCAGAAAAACTCACCACAAAAAAAAGAACAAGAGGCAGTACCAAAGGCTAGGGACCTAATCAATACAGAAATTGGTAATATGTCAGATCTAGAGTTCAGAATGACAATACTCAAGGTTCTAGTCGGGCTCGAAAAAGGCATGGAAGATATTAGAGAAACCCTCTCTGGAGATACAAAAGCCCTTTCTGGAGAAATAAAAGAACTAAAATCTAACCAAGTTGAAATAAAAAAAGCTTTAATGAGCTGCAATCAAAAATGGAGGCTCTTACTGCTAGGATAAATGAGGCAGAAGAAAGAATTAGTGATATAGAAGACCAAATGACAGAGAATAAAGAAGCTGAGCAAAAGAGAGACAAACAGCTACTGGACCATGAGGGGAGAATTCGAGAGATAAGTGACACCATAAGACGAAACAACATTAGAATAATTGGGATTCCAGAAGA
>PISX010033459.1:0-15050 GCA_004024625.1 Mellivora capensis | reverse complement strand
ATCATGGGGAGAAAGCCATGAATTCCGCGCATTGCTTTCTCCTCCTCTGGAGTTCCGCTGCTCTCCTTGTTAAGTGAACTTGGTCTTGGCTGGATTTCTTTTGATCTTCTGGGGGAGGGGCCTGTTGTAGTGATTCTCAAGTGTCTTTGCCCGAGGCAGAGCTGCACCACCCTTACCAGGGGCTGGGCTGAGTAATCCGTTCGGTTTCACTTTTGGGAGCTTTTGTTCCCTGAGCGCTTTCCGTAGAGTCCGGAGGACGGGGATGAAAATGGCGGCCTCCTAGTCTCCGGCCCGGAAGAGCTGAGATTCGGGGCTCCACTCCTCAGAGAAAATCCCCGGCTACTCCCATCTCCCTCGCCTCTGGCTGCGCTCCGAGCTCACCCAGCCTGCGACCGGTTCAAGGTAACCCTGAGCTGAGAGCTCACTCTTTGGCTCTGTCTCTGTAGCCAGCTCCCGCTCCGATACCTGCTAGCTCTGCGACACTCAGACACCCTTCTGTGACCCTGCGGGACCTGGGGCCACGCTGACTCTGAGTGGGCTTCACCCCGGTTTAGCCTCTGGAGCGATGTCCCTCCGTGGAGCAGGCTTTTAAAAGCCCTGATTTAGTGCTCCGTGGCTCCGCCACTTGCCGGGAGCCGGCCCCTCCCCCGCAGTCTATCCTCCGGTCACTTTCGATTCACTTCTCCGCAGGTCCTACCTTTCAGAAAGTGGTCGATTTCCTGTTTCCAGAATTGCTGTTCTACCTCTCTTCGATCTCCCGTTGGATTTGTAGGTGTTTGCAATGTTTTGATAAGCTATCTAGCTGATCTTCTGCTACCTGATGTCGTCTCAGCTGCTACTTTTCCGCCATCTTGCTCCTGGCAAACATTTTCTTTAAGGAGCCAGACAGTAAACATTATAGGCTTGGTAGGCCAGTCTCCGTCAAAACTATTTAACTATACTATTGTGTAAAACCGACAATAGATAATATATAAATAATTGGACATTGTTGTGAACCAATAAAACCTTATTTATAAAAACAGACAATAGACTCAACCCGAACGCTGTAGTTTGCAAAATTCTCACCTACATAGTTTGGTAAATATGTAAAAATTTATTGATCTGTACACTTATATATATACTTTCTGCACTATCATACTTCAACAATTACATTAAAAATATAAATAACAAAGCAGGGAAGTCATTAAGAAAATAAAATGAGATGTTTCTGAGATTTGTTTCTTGCTGCAGATACTGCAGTATTTGGAGCACTACTAATTCTAACCACATAAAAGCTTCTTTTCAAACACTCAATATACCAACATTATTGTTCATTTCCTTCTTTATGGGAGAAAAGTCTATTAAGAGACCTCAAAATGGTTAGTTCTCTTAATGAATTCCCTTTATTAAGTTTTATTATTAATGCCTACATTGATTTTTTTCTCTAAGTTATATTATCCTGCCATCTATAATTGAAACTCCAAAAACATCAGTAGATACTTAAGACATAAGCAATCTAAGAATGTTAAGCATCAATTCTACTACTCCTTTAATTTTCAGATTTTCCCAGAAAGAATTGTTTCTTTCAGAAGTAATGCATCTTGCTCATCCATACCCCCACTTTTACCCCAATGTTAAAAAGCTTAAACTTAATTAAAAAAAAAAAAAACAGCAACACATATACACTCGATATATCTGGTAAGCAAATTTGTTAGCTTTTCTCCCCTGGGAGATAAGAACATGAAAATAATAACATGATACAAATAACATGTACCAAGTGTATCCTATGAGCCCAGTCATTGTTCTAAGCCCTTTCCATTTATTAAATCATTTAATCCACACAAGGACCTTATGAAGTGGTTACTCTCATTATTATCCCCACTTTAGAGGTGAACAAAATTGAGACAGATTAATTGTCCAAGTTTTGTAGTTAATAATTGATAGGGCTAGGATTTGAACCCAGGTAATCTGGTTCCATAGCCCATGCTCTTGAATACATGCTTGGGTACATGTACAACATACAAGATAAATAACTTGAGTTTGATTAATTGAAAAATTTAAGTCCTTAAATGTAAGTGCACCATAGCTTAAGCATTCCCAGCTTCCTGCCATCCTCCCCAAGAGAAATGGCTGCTCCCCTGATCCCCTCTACTAATGCATCCTGCAGCATCTGTGGCACTTTATATCTCTGGCTTTCCCTCAATAGCCCATGTACTCTTTGAAAGCTGGGACTGTGCCTTATTCCTTCTTGTAGCTCTTGTGCCAAGCACAGTATCTGCCTGGACATAACATGGCTCAATACATGTCTGCTAAATGAGGGAATCAATCATGCCATGGTAACTCTCTTTTCTTTGGTTCACCAAGTTTTCCAAATCATTTTTGTTTCCTGGTGATTGATTACAAGGGAAAGGACACAATGCCATGAAGAGTTTGAAGTACCTAGGCTTTTGACACCATCTCTATGGACTGAACTTCTTAAAGCAAGAAACTACCCTCCTCTTCATTCAGCTGGAGAATTCCCCCACATGGCTGGCCTCAATGATAGAGGGTGCCTGTCTAGCTGAATACGGCTTGAATTCTAGAATTGGCATTTAGAATTAATAGGATAAAATGGGATATTTGCATACTCATTTCTAAGTATTCATCGAAGAGTCCATAGGCATTCATGGGCTGAAGGTTGTAGTCCTTTTCCCACTGTGGGAAACTTATTTTTCTTTCAGGTCCACGTTCTTGTCGTACTTTTCTTCTGGTCCACCAATTCTGAATTAACCTGCACAACAAGATCAATTCCTTTAAAAAAATATATGACTGTTCATAAGACTTAAGCAATAAGACAGACTTCAAATACAGAACCATAGTTTAAAAACGTTTAGGATCAGCTGCCAAGGAAATAAAACTTTGGATTAGGAAGACCATATCAATGGCTGTACTTCATGCATTTGCACTTGCAAGTGAACGGAATGACTTTTTAACTATTCATGAAATTATCTCATGTTCAGTGTTGCCTCAGAGAGTAGGACAGAGGAAAACTTCTATAAACTTTTCCTCTAGAACCAAGGCAATACCCAGACCTCAGAGTAGAGGAAGGTTTGGCTTAGCTGACTTAATTTAGGACCCATGGGCAATCTCAATCATGTGGGTGCTGACCTACATATTCTGAGGGCCTGGAAGATCTACAGACCCACTAAATGCTTCCCCTCTTAGCACACGGAAGCTTGCACATCCACAACTGGACTTGCCTGCTTGAGCTCAACAGGGATTGTGATTCCCAGTAAAATACATCTCACACTGATGAGGTTAGCACATTAATCCTTAGTAATGTTCAGGAGTTCATCTTATGAAATGGGACAGGGTTGAGGAAATGGGAGAAAGGGCCAGGTTTGTGTGCTATAGGGGACAAGGAAAAATTGAGGGGTATCCAAGAGTAGACATGCCAGAAAAACCCCAAAACAAACGGCAAAATAAAGGAAATAATGGGATGGGTATCAAAAACAAACGACCTACTTCACAGTTTTGCTCTCTGTCCATACTACTAGAAGATAACATATAGTTCCATTGATGTCTGACATTTTGATAAATTATGGTTTATACTTTAAAGTAGCATATAATGCTGCTAATTTTAAAATTTTATGCATTTAAAAAAGTTTCACAGACAATTTCAAGCGCTTGGAATAAGTTTTCTAAAAATCTAAGAATAGAAAATTACTGGCATAGGTTCTGACTGAGAGCTAAGAGAAGTGACTTTTTCGAAGTGATCCAAGTTCTAGCTAATCGTTCTGGCTCAGTGGTCCTCCTTGAAACCTGAAGTTCTCTATGGAGACACCAAGCTGACATGGAAATCAGTAGGTATGGAATTAAAGCAGAAATAGAAGTTGATGATTTACATTCCTTTAAAACTTAACTGACCAGAGCTGAGCAAACATAGCAAATTCAAGGATATCCTTACAGAAGTGATGCAAGTTTTTGTCTATTGTCATCAACATAAACTATTATCACCAGGTTATCCTATTTTTACTTGTCAAGATATGTTGACTTAGAAATACTCAAGTTTCTTTTCTGCATCCCTAAACTTTTCTCTTTTCCATAAGTTCCTTTTCTGTACAGTTTGAATTTAAGGTAGTTTGAAAAAATTACCATTCCTGATTTACCATGGGGGTTGGGGAGTAGAGCTCTAGTTAATGGGTCATAACTGGTGAGAGCCTTGCAATGCTACAGCATGAGGGTCAGAAGCATTATTTAAAGGAGCTGCAAGCAAGTGTTCAATGTTTAGGGCCCCACAGAGACTTTTTGAAGAATATTCACTATCATTCACACTTCTTGTACTAAATCTCCTAAGAGCCAATGTTTATTACTTTCATGACTGCCTTTGAATAACTGAGCATGAACACTTAGCTCCAGGTATAAGCATGGCTGAGTCTGCACTGCTTATCTTACTTGCCACACCTAGAAAAGCCAATAATAAGCAATGCTCCCACTCAACTGTAGAAATCTAAGGTACTTACGGGTAGCCAAGTTCCATGAAATTATTCCATGTCTGCTTTAGCACCATTATAATACCCATTTGCATACAGAGATCAATAAGGCATCCACTAGGATGGCACTGCGAGGTAAGCAAACACAGAAATTCCAGAATCAATGGCAGGGAAGAAAAAGTGGTTTCTAATCTGCACAAAGTTGCCCTAGGCTATTTAATATAAGACTGTAGGATATAAGGAGTGATGGAAGAATACAGACCTCTTCTAGTCTCCATCTGTTTATCAGTCTCAAGTAGGCACCTGGGTGTCCTGTAAATCTTCAACACACAGAAAAACAAACCATTAGCACCCTATAGGTCTAAGCTTTTTGTGACTATTGTGTTCAGATTAGCACATCTCCAATGAAAATTACTGGTACACTCAGGTCTAAGAGAATTAGGAAACTCTCCAGAGCTTCCATGACTGCAACTTCTAGAATTTTCCAAGGAATATTTCCCTTTTGGACTGTCTGGCTGCTGACCACTGGGGCCAGCTCTTGCTTTTCTGTGTGACTTTGAACATTTTCTGCTAAATATCAATCACTCTGGCCTATATAACAAACAGCATGTTGGACTGAAACAGGTTCTGATCTTTTTAACTAGAAGTTTAATTTGAAAAAAATAACCAGCTTTACTGTTTGACTAGAATTCCACATTGAAGTAGCTCAATACTGAGAAGTGCTACACCCATCCCACCCAAATCAAACACTCACCCGTCTCTGGTTTTTCTCTCTTCAGAGACCACTTCCCGGCACAAAAGAATTCATAGGACATGACTACTTAACACAGGAGTCTTTGCAAATCCTCATAACTGTTGGATTCAGAAGTCGTCCACTCTCCTCTGGCATCCTATGTCACCCCCTCTCCTGTTTGGATGTCCTTCCCTCTTCTGTGAAGGTGGGCATCCAGGACACGCTGCAGACCACCCTCTCCACCACCTCTTAGGTCAACTGCTCATAAAGGTGTGAGATCTGGGGGCCTGACTCAGGTGCGGATGGAGCCCACAAGTTTTAAATCCATCCTTAACTTGTGCCAAGGTTTTTCCTCTATGTACCTTAGCAAGAAAAGGCACACAGGTAACTTTTGAGTGCAGTGACCATTCCCTACGAAGCGAACAGGAAAGGAAAGGAGGAGTCTAATCTCTTTCTACCCTTTGTATAAATTACTCTAAAGGAGGTGCTTCTCTGTCACCCTGGTCAGTGACCTCTGAGTGCTCTATCCCTGGCCTGCAGAAGTGTGGAGAGATCAGGTCCTTACCTTCCAAGGAAGAACGCGATGTAAAATGTGGAACTGTTCAGATTGACAAACTGAAAAAGAAACATTTTCAGAGTGAAGCTGTTCTCCCACTCAGACTCTGTGCGAGGCTGTTCTGTGGACAAAAAGGGAGTAGAGTTTGAGAGGTTGCCTTTGACCCCTTCCTAACTCCCTCTGCCCCACTCCCTATACACACAGGATAGGAGCCGAGGTTCCCTGAGAAGGTTGCAGGAGACCCCAGTTTGCCTATAGATGGTGGGTGATGGAATAGACCACCCATGAGATCCTCAAGCTTGTAGACCAGCCCCAACCAGGGTGTGGTGGGAAGGAGCTACTGACATATCTGAGGGGATGGAATATCCAATTTGTTCTGCTGTGATAGGATGCACAGAGAGCCTAGAGTAGAGAAAGCTAGGGCTGAAGGAGCCTCATTCCCTTTTGCTCTTAGTTTCTGTCTGTGGGGTAGGGCCTGTGTGGAGTCAGGTCCCTTCCCATCTCCTCATTAATTCCTTGTTCTTCAATTCTATTGTGGTGAAATGCCAGGTGCTGCTGCACGAGAGGGAGTCAGACACCCCCCCCCTCCAAGAATGCTGTGAGTATCCGACTTCTTTGCCTGTCACCCTCATCCATCATTTTCTTTCTCATGGACAAATACTTGGGAGATGACCTCATTTTAGAGCTTTTACTGTATATCCCCATTTACATCTTACAGTATTCTGACCTCAGTCAGGTGTCAATTCTCATCTCCTTATATTTGACTTACGTAAAGCAAGTGCTCTTTGATATGAATCAAAATATGAATCAGACTTCCAACTTGACATCTCATGTCAAATGTATCTGTCCTTCCCTAGGAGCTGCATCCTAATCCCAAGTAATGTCAATGAGAATATGTTTAATTCCATTGTACTTTCTATGTTTCCCTGCTTCTAATTGCTCTTTGCCATTTCACCCCATCAATCCCTTTTCCACTAATTCCTTAAAATGCTTGCTGTGAGCATATCTGAGAAGGGGGAGGAGAATCATATTTAACAAGGCTGTACCGCTGTTGAGGAAAGAGAAGACAAAGGATTTTAAAAGGGTTTTTATATGTCTGATAGCCATTTGTATGCCTTCATTGGAGAAGTGTCTGTTCATATCTTCTGCCCATTTTTTGATATGATTATCTGTCTTGTGTGTGTTGAGTTTGAGAAATTCTTTATAGATCCTGGATATCAACCTTTTGTCTGTACTGTCATTTGCAAATATCTTCTCCCATTCCGTGGGTTGCCTCTTTGTTTTGTTGACTGTTTCCTTTGCTGTGCAGAAGCTTTTGATCTTGATGAAGTCCCCAAAGTTCATGTTTGCTTTTGTTTCCTTTGCCTTTGGAGACATATCTTGAAAGCAGTTGCTGTGGCTGATATCGAAGAGGTTACTGCCTATGTTCTCCTCTAGGATTCTGATGGATTCCTGTCTCTATTGAGGTCTTTTATCCATTTTATCTTTGTGTACGGTGTAAGAGAATGGTGGAGTTTCATTTTTCTACATATAGCTGTCCAATTTTCCCAGCACCATTTATTGAAGAGACTGTCTTTTTTCCACTGTATGTTTTTTTCCTGCTTTATTGAAGATTATTTAACCATAGAGTTGAGGGTCCATATCTGGGCTCTCTACTCTGTTCCACTGGTCAATGTGTCTGTTTTTATGCCAGTACCATGCTGTCTTTGTGATCACAGCTTTGTAGTAAAGCTTGAAGTCAGGTAAAGTGATGCCGCCAGTTTTATTTTTGTTTTTCAACATTTCCTTAGCGATTTGGGGTCTCTTCTGATTCCATACAAATTTTAGGATTATTTGCTCTAGCTCTTTGAAAAATACCGGTGGAATTTTTATCAGAATGGCATTAAAAGTATAGATTGCTCTAGGTAGTACAGACATTTTAGCAATGTTTATTCTTCCGATCCAAGAGCATGGAATGGTCTTCCATCTTTTTGTGTCTTCTTCAATTACTTTCATGAGTGTTCTGTAGTTCCTCGAGTACAGATCCTTTAACTCTTGGTTAGCTTTATACCAAGGTATCTTATGGTTCTTGGTGCTATAGTAAATGGAATTGATTCTCTAATATCCCTTTCTGTATTTTCATTGTTAGTGTATAAGAAAGCCACTGATTTCTGTACATGGACTTTGTATCCTGCCACGTTACTGAATTGCTGTATGAGTTCTAGTAGTTTTATAGATATGACAAAATGTTCATCATCACTAGCCATCAGGGAGATTCAAATTAAAACCACATTGAGATATCACCTCACACCAGTTAGAATGGCCAAAATTAGCAAGACAGGAAACAACGTGTGTTGGAGAGGATGTGGAGAAAGGGGAACCCTCTTACATTGTTGGTGGGAATGCAAGTTGGTGCAGCCACTCTGGAGAACAGTGTGGAGATTCCTTAAGAAATTAAAAATAGAGCTTCCCTATGACCCTGAAATTGCACTACTGGGTATTTACTCCAAAGATACAGATGTAGTGAAAAGAAGGGGCATCTGTACCCCAATGTTTATAGCAGCAATGGCCACGGTCACCAAACTTGGAAAGAACCAAGATGCCCTTCCACGGACGAATGGATAAGGAAGATGTGGTCCATATACACTATGGAGTATATGCCTCCATCAGAAAGGATGAATACCCAACTTTTGTAGCAACATGGACAGGACTGGAAGAGATTATGCTGAGTGAAATAAGTCAAGCAGAGAGAGTCAATTATCATATGGTTTCACTTATTTGTGGAGCATAACTAATAACATGGAGGACATGGGGAGATGGAGAGGAGAAGAGAGTTTAGGGAAAATGGAAGGGGAGGTGAACCATGAGAAACTATGGACTCTGAAAAACACCCTGAGGGTTTTGAAGGGGCAGGGGGTGGTAGGTTGGGGCATCCAGGTGATGGGTATTATGGAGGGCATGCATTGCATGGAGCACTGGGTGTGGTGCAAAAACTATGAATTCTGTTACACTGAGAAGAAATTAAAAAAAACACTATGTACTCAGAAAATCAATTCTTGTAATAAAGCAGTATAAGACAAAAATAAAAATAAAAATAAAAGGGTTTTTATCTTTACTTCACTTCTGCTCCTGAACTATTGGTTACATAGGAAGGTCTCCCAGGTTGTTAGCCAGCTGGGTGGGTGCCCAGGTCTCCCAACCACAGAAGGGCCAGGGCTGTATCTCCCTGGCATCTTTGCCAGCCTGGATCAAGGGGCCACTGGACACAATCTGCCAATGTGCTTACCTCTTCAGTGGACATAAACTTCGTTCTATGTTTCTGGGCAAGGGGTGGTAATGATGGAGGATTTCAATGATGTTAAAGGAGATATACCAGGTATCTAGCTCTGTATCTGGCACATAGGAAGGCTCAATAAATGTCATCTTGTATTATAATGATTATAAATAAAAGCACTTTTTTGATAAACCCCCCCTGACAAGCTATATATGGGAATGTGCTAAAATAGGTTTATATGTGGGAGCATGTAATTTTCTCAAATT
Source organism: Mellivora capensis (assembly GCA_004024625.1). Lineage (NCBI taxonomy): Eukaryota > Metazoa > Chordata > Mammalia > Carnivora > Mustelidae > Mellivora > Mellivora capensis. Next base: position 5,791 of record PISX010033459.1, on the reverse strand, counting down.
GCATAGAGTAAAATGACCAATGTTTCATTAATAAAATTGGGACAATTTCTTTATCTTGAAAACATGGAAAATGTACAGTGTATAGTTACTAGATTGGTCTTTTTTATGGATTCAGAGAAATGTCACCTTTAGGGGTGACTTATCCAGATGATTGTTATTTCTATAAATATAAGTAATGATTAGGCTACCTACATTTGTGGTGGAAAGCCCCCAGTCTTCAAAGCAACTCATTTTGCTGTGGTTTAGATATACCACAAAAGCTTGATACACTTTTAATTAAATAAAATTGTAAGCAAAGCAAATGAATACTTTTATCAATGATTCTGGGCACTTTACTACTTTTATGATGCTATATTTTTTTGTGCATTAAGAGAAAACCTGTTTTGGGGCACCTGGGTGGCTCAGTGGGTTAAAGCCTCTGCTTTTGGCTCAGGTCATGATCCCAGGGTCCTGGGATCGAGCCCCACGTTGGGCTCTCTGCTCCTCAGAGAGCCTGCTTCCTCCTCTCTCTCCCTGCCTGCCTCTCTTGCCTACTTGTAATCTCTGTCTGTCAAATAAATAAATAAAATCTTAAAAAAAGAGAGAGAGAGAAAACCTGTTTCAAATTACATTAGCCTATGATAGATAATGTTTATGACAGGTTTTAAAGCCTTAAGTAGAAATGACTCCCCTTCACTTACTTATGGAGCATAAGGAATAACATGGAGGCTATTAGGAGAAGGAAAGGAAAGGAGAAGTAAAGTGGGGTAAATTGGTCAGGGAGACAGTTTGAGAGACTATATGAGAAACAAACTAAGGGTTTTGGAGGGGAGGGGGAGGGAGGGAGGGGCGATCCTGGTGGTGGGTATTAAGGAAGGCCATGTATTGCATGGAGAACTGGCATGGAGCATAAACAATGAATCTTGGAAAACAGAAAAAAATAAAGATGTTTAAAAAAAAGAAATGACTCCCCAATTACTAGACATATTTAAAATGTCCTATTGAAGGCAAAGAGTGAATTATTGTATGCAATTCAAAACAAAAAGAATATTGGGGGAGAGGAGTCAAGATGGCAGAGAAGTAGCAGGCTGAGACTACATCAGGTAGCAGGAGATCAGCTAGATAGCTTATCAAACCATTGCGAACACCTACAAATCCAACGGGAGATCAAAGAGAAGAAGAACAGCAATTCTAGAAACAGAAAATCAACCACTTTCTGAAAGGTAGGACCTGAGGAGAAGTGAATCCAAAGTGACGGGAAGATAGACCACAGCGGGAGGGGCCAGCTCCCAGCAAGCGGCAGAGCAACGGAGCACTAAGTCAGGACTTTTAACAGTATGCTTCACTGAGGGACATCGCTCCAGAGGCTAAACCAGGGTGAAGCCCACATGGGGTCAGCGTGGCCCCAGGTCCCCCAGGGTCACAGAAGGATTGTGGGTGTCTGAGTGTCACAAAGCTCGCAGGTATTAGAGCAGGGAAGCCAGCTACAGAGACAGAGCTGAGGAGTGAACTCTCAGCTCGGGGTTACCTTGAACTGATCGCAGGCTGGGTGAGCTCGGAGCGCGGCCAGAGGCCAGGGAGACGGAAGCAACCGAGCACTTTTCTCCAAGCGCGAGCAACTGAGTGCTTTTCTCCAAATGCGACCAGAGGCCAGGGAGATGGGAGCAATTGGGTGCTTTTCTCTGAGGGTGCACTGAGGAGTGGGACCCCAAGCTCTTGGCTCCTCCGGGGTGGAGATTGGGAGACCACCATTATCATTCCCACCCACCGGAACTCTACAGAAAGTGTTCAGGGAACAAAAGCTCCCAAAAGCAAACTCAAAGCAAAAGCAGATTACTTAGCCCGGCCCCTGGTAAGGGCGGTGCAATTCCGCCTTGGGCAAAGACACTTGAGAATCACTACAACAGGCCCCTCCCCCAGAAGATCAACAAGAAATCCAGCCAAGACCAAGGTCACTTACCAAGGAGAGCAGCGGAATTCCAGAGGAGAAAGCAAAGCACGGAACTCATGGCTTTCTCTCCATGATTCTTTAGTCTGGCAGTTAATTTAAAATTTTTAAAAATTTTTTATTTCTCTTCTGCTAAATTTTTTTTTAACTTTTACCCTTTTCTTTTTTAATGTTTTTTAACTAGTTTATCTTAATAATACCTTTCATAAAAAATAATCATTTTTGAACCTTAATTATTATAGTCATATTTTATCCTTCATTGTACTTAACTTTATTTTTTGTATACACATAGGGTTTTTTCTTCTAAAAAATTTGGGGTACAACTTCTAATAGATCAAAATATACCCTAAATCTAGCTCTGGGCTTGTTCTAGTCTCCAGCCCGAGCAAATTCTTTCCACTTTCTTTTTCTTTATTCTCCCAACCAACTGACTTTATCAACTCCTTTTTTAGAAATTAAAAAAAAATTTTATTCTATCTTTATAGTCATATTCCATCCCTTCATTGTGTTTACCCTTATATACATTTTTCATTCTTTAAAATTTTGGGAGGTAGTTTCTTCTAAGAGACCAAAATACTCCCCGAATTAAGTGGGTGACCCTGTTCTAGTCACCAGTCTAATAAATATATATTTTTTTCTTTTTTATATTTTTTGTTTTCTTAAAAAATTTTTTTTTCTGAACTTCTTTTTATTCCCTTTCTCCCCCCCCCCAAATTTGGGGTCTCTTCTGATTTGGTTAAAGCGCATTTTCCTGTGGTCTTTTCCACACTTTTAGTATTTTATTTGCTCCTTCATATACTCTTATCTGGACAAAATGACAAGGCAGAAAAACTCACCACAAAAAAAAAAAGAACAAGAGGCAGTACCGAAGGCTAGGGACCTATTCAATACAGACATTGGTAATATGTCAGATCTAGAGTTCAGAATGACAATTCTCAAGGTTCTAGCCGGGCTCAAAAAAGGCATGGAAGATATTAGAGAAAACCTCTCTAGATATATAAAAGCCCTTTCTGGAGAAATAAAAGAACTAAAATCTAACCAAGTTGAAATCAAAAAAGCTATTAATGAGGTGCAATAAAAAATGGAGGCTCTTACTGCTAGGCTAAATGAGGCAGAAGAAAGAATTAGTGATATAGAAGACCAAATAACAGAGAATAAAGAAGCTGAGCAAAAGAGGGACAAACAGGTATTGGACCACGAGGGGAGAATACGAGAGATAAGTGACACCATAAGATGAAACAACATTAGAATAACTGGGATTCTAGAAGAAGAAGAAAGACAGAGGGGAGCAGAAGGTATATTGGAGAGAATTATTGTAGAGAATTTCCCTAATATGGCAAAGGGAACAAGCATCAAAATCCAGGAGGTGCAGAGAACCCCCCTCAAAATCAACAAGAATAGGTCCACACCCTGTCACCTATGGTAAAATTTACAAGTCTTAGCAACAAAGAGAAAATCCTGAAAGCAGCCTGGAAAAGAAGTCTGTAACATACAATGGTAAAAATATTAGATTGGCAGCAGACTTACCCACAGAGACCTGGCAGTCCACAAAGAACTGGCATGATATATTCAGAGCACTAAACGAGAAAAACATGCAGCCAAGAATACTATATCCAGCTAGGCTATCATTGAAAATAGAAGGAGAGATAAAAAGCTTCCAGGATAAACAAAAACTGAAAGAATTTGAAAACACCAAACCAGCTCTACAGGAAATATTGAAAGGGGTCCTCTAAGCAAAGAGAGAGCCTAAAAGTAGTAGATCAGAAAGGAACAGAGACAATATACAGTAACAGTCAGCTTACAGGCAATACAATGGCACTAAATTCATATCTCTCAATAGCTACCCTGAATGTTAATGGGCTAAGTGCCCCAATCAAAAGACACAGGGTATCAGAATGGATAAAAAAACAAAACTCATCAATATGTTGCCTGCAAGAAACTCATTTTGGACCCAAAGACACCTCCAGATTTAAAGTGAGGGGGTGGAAAACAATTTACCATGCTAATGGACATCAGAAGAAAGCTAGAATGGCAATCCTTATATCAGATCAATTAGATTTTAAGCCAAAGACTATAATAAGAGACGAGGAAGGACATTGTATCATACTCAAAGGGTCTGTCCAACAAGAAGATCTAACAATTTTAAATATCTATGCCCCTAACGTGGGAGCAGCCAACTATATAAATCAATTAATAACAAAATCAAAGAAACACATCAACAGTAATACAATATTAGTGGGTGACTTTAACACTCCCCTAACTGAAATGGACAGATCATCCAAGCAAAAGATCAACAAGGAAATAAAGGCCTTAAATGACACAGTGGACCAGATGGACATCACAGATATATTCAGAACACTTTATCCCAAAGCAACATATTACACATTTTTCTCTAGTGCACATTGAACATTCTCCAGAATAGATCACATCCTGGGTCATAAATCAGGTCTCAACCGGTATCAAAAGATTGGGATCATTCCCTGCATATTTTCATACCATAATGCTCTGAAGCTAGAACTCAATCACAAGAGGAAATTTGAAAAGAACCCAAATACATGGAGACTAAACAGCATCCTTCTAAAAAATGAATGGGTCAACCAGGAAATTAAAGAAGAATTGAAAAAATTCATGGAAACAAATGATAATGAAAACACAACGGTTCAAAATCTGTGGGACACAGCAAAGGCAGTCCTGAGAGGAAAATATATAGTGGTACAAGCCTTTCTCAAGAAACAAGAAAGGTCCCAAATACACAACCTAACCCTACACCTAAAGGAGATGGAGAAAGAACAAGAAAGAAAGCCTAAACCCAGCAGGAGAAGAGAAATCATAAAGATCAGAGCAGAAATCAATGAAATAGAAACCAAAAAAACAATAGAACAAATCAACGAAACTAGGAGCTGGTTCTTTGAATCAATTAATAAGATTGATAAACATCTGGCCAGACTTATCAAAAAGAAAAGAGAAAGGACCCAAATAAATAAAATCATGAATGAAAGAGGAGAGATCACGACCAACACCAAAGAAATACAAACAATTCTAAGAACATACTATGAGCAACTCTACGCCAACAAATTTGACAATCTGGAAGAAATGGATGCATTTCTAGAGACATATAAACTACCACAACTGAACCAGGAAGACATAGAAAACTTGAACAGACCCATAACCAGTAAGGAGATTGAAACAGTCATCAAAAATCTCCAGACAAACAAAAGCCTAGGGCCAGATGCTTCCTAGGGGAATTCTACCAAACATTTAAAGAAGAATTAATTCCTATTCTCCTGAAACTGTTCCAAAAAATAGAAATGGAAGGAAAACTTCCAAACTCATTTTATGAGGCCAGCATCACCTTGATCCCACAACCAGACAGGATCCCATCAAAAAAGAGAATTACAGACCAATATCCATGATGAACACAGATGCAAAAATTCTCACCAAAATACTAGCCAATAGGATTCAACAGTACATTAAAAGGATTATTCACCACGACCAAGTGGGATTTATTCCAGGGCTGCAAGGTTGGTTCAACATCCGCAAATCAATCAATGTGATACAACACATTAATAAAAGAAAGAACAAGAACCATATGATACTCTCAATAGAGGCTGTAAAAGCATTTGACAAAGTACAGCATCCCTTCCTGATCAAAACTCTTCAAAGTATAGGGATAGAGGGCACATACCTCAATATTATCAAAGCCATCTATGAAAAACCCACCGCAAATATCATTCTCAATGGAGAAAAACTGAAAGCTTTTCCACTAAGGTCAGGAACACGGCAGGGATGTCCATTATCACCACTGCTATTCAACATAGTACTAGAAGTCCTAGCCTCAGCAATCAGACAACAAAAAGAAATTAA
>PISX010033458.1:0-15040 GCA_004024625.1 Mellivora capensis | reverse complement strand
TTTTTTCATCCATCAACAGATACCTAGGTTATGTCCACATATTGGATACTGTGAATAATGCTACAGTGAACGTGGAGTGTGACTATCTCTTCAAGTTCATGTTTTCATTTCCCTTGGATATACTCCCACAATGGGATTGCTGGATCCTATGGCATTTCTATGTGTGATACTTTGAGAAACCTCCATACTGTTTTCCAGAGCGGTGCACCAAGCTGCCGTCCCACCAACAGTGCATGAGGTTTCCCTTTTCCCCATATCCTCACCAACACGTGTTACCTCCCGCCTTTTCATAATAAAGCAAAAGACAGTAAATGTGTATTCAGATCTTGTTTTACTCACTTGTCTTAGCTTTTCTGCCACTCATGTGTTGGGGAGGTAAAATGTTACCTCAACCCTCTTAGGGATTTCAGGTGGACCTGAGAATTATACTGACGTAAACCAGATGAACAGGAGAAAAGCACCCAGATTTATTTTATGTTCTGGGTGACACGGGACCCCTTGAAGGAAATGCAGACCGAAGGAAGCGCCAAACCTAAGTGCTTTTATACCAGGTTGAACAAGGAGAGGATATTGTTGAGGAGTAAATTAAATACATAGGGGAAACTAGTGGAAATACAGTTTGGTTTTTGTTTGTTTGTTTTGGGGTTTTTAAGTTTTTTTTAACAAGGTGTACAGGTTTATCTTGGTCTTGACTTCCCAGTTCTTTCCTTTTGGCATAGGGAGGGCACCTTTCATACAGGAGTTTTACCTCCTGCTCTCAGGAAGAAAAGGGAAAGTCAAACACTCTTCTTAAATTTGCTCTTTTTCAACTGTCTTTACCTCAAAATACACCTGATGCCGAAGGTGGCCTATGTCAGAGTGCCAGAGGCTGCTGTCTTTCATGCACCACACAGTGAAGAATCTTTAGTTTATCGGTTAGTAGATAAACTTGAACAGCAGCAGAAGATGGAAGGATGTACTTGCAGTCAACTTCTAAAAAGACACATTAATTTCTTTAACTTCATATAACCTATATGTTGATAATCTGATTTTTCTGTCACAGGGAATCAGTTGCTCAGAAGACAAGGGGAGACAATAACCAGAAAAACCTGACAGACACATTTTAATCACAGACAGGAGGATGCTGTAAACTCAGGAAAGTACAATTCTTCTTTTTTTTTTCAAATATTTTATTTATTTATTTGACAGGCAGAGATCACAAGCAGGCAGAGAGGCAGGCAGAGAGAGAGAGAGAAGGAAGCAGGCTCCCTGCCGAGCAGAGAACCTGATGCGGGGCTCGATCCCAGGACCCCGAGACAATGACCTGAGCCGAAGGCAGAGGCTTTAACCCACTGAGCCACCCAGGAGCCCGAGGACAATTATTCTGAGAGAAAAAACAATGAAACAAACCTGAAACTAGTTTTATATATAATATATATATATTATATTACATATTAGATATTTTGTACTAGATATTATATATTATTAATTATTAAATAATTATACATAAATATAATATACATAAGTAATTATTATATAATATTATATATAATTAGATAATAGAATATATAATTTCTAAACAGAGACTACATTGAGTCTCTCTGCTCCCTGGAAGCTGTTTTGTCGTGTTATCTGAATACGAGGACGTAACGATTTCGGAGTCAGTCACATGAATGAGCAGTGGATACAATAGAAGATACTGAGAATTTATAGTTAGTTTGAATCTTTAGCTTTGTCTAAAATGACCAAATGGGTTCCTCAATAATCACATGTTTTTATTGTTTATTCAATTGGATTTTTTGTTTGATTGCTCTACTTCTTAATTAATTTTGGTGTTGAGTCTCTACATATTTACTAGAAAAGTACTGATTTTCTTTTTGTGTTTTACTAAAACATGTATAGTCTTTGAAGAGACAGCAAAAGGGTAGCTCGTTTTTTTGTTCGGGGGTATTGTTCTAATTCCAAAATTTCCTCTTAGGAAAACCTAACATATTTGAACATAGTATATCATACAAAAAACTTACCACCCACTGATTATACAACAGCAATGACTAGGAAACGGGAGAAGTAATAAAAAGAACTCAACAAGCTTTTTATGATCTATCTGAAGTCCTTGCTTCTGCACTGGCAAGTCAATCATAAGGGAGAAAATCATAAAGCAAATGAAAAGCAATGTCAAATGTTACATGTTTGATGTGAGACTCTAAATGTGGATACATCATAGCACATTATAAAATCTGATTTCAAAAAAAAAAAAAAACCCAGGTAATGCAGAAAAAAACTTAACCATTTCTATTTCTCTTCAAAGGATTTGTGTGCTAAACAGATCCCTAAAACTTGGAGGAGTTTTATGAATCCTATGTAATAAATATAACTGAATTAAGACCTATGAATGATATTTCAGCAACAGGGAAATTACTCCTGCGATTACCAGGTATATCACTTTTACAAGTATATTTTTATTTAGTTGTATTTCCTGGCCTTATCTTTAAAATTTATTGTATAGATTATTATTTTTAACAGCTCTGCAAAGAGAGAAATCAAATAGTTTATTTTGCCCAAGCGGCTTTATGTCTGTAAGGAAGTAAAATTTCTTACAGTGAAATCCAATGATGAAAATGGGCTGGCTGACACTCTTGAATTAATGTAAGGAAAATCTATATACACTCAAAATAATTTAAGTGACCGATAGTTGTGCTTTTTCTCAGACATAGTCTCTATACCTTCTTCTTCAGATCTGGCATTGTATTTTCAATAAATTATTTCAATGATATAAGTAGCAATAAGCCGCTTATAAATTTTAGCTTGCATCCCCTTTGAAAAATTCTAAAAAATGTGTCAAATTCCCTCTCCTTCCACCCATTCTCTGTAATGTCAAAAACATTTTGGAACATTCAACTTCAATTTAATTGGTTGGTTAATAGAACCCTCAAAGATCTTTATTTTGTCTACAAATTTATGGTTTGAATCCCCTATTGGTCTTCTATCTGTATGTATGGAGAATTAATTTCTAAGCTGGGTTGATTCAAAGTAACTTTGCTCACTCAGCCAAGGGAATTGATAAAATGCCTTTGGTACATTATTTTCTATTATGTAACCTTGTCAAGTAGCAAGCAGATATTCCCGAGCCATTCAAAATCACAATTGGTTTCTATTAAATTCTAGTAATTCACATTTTATTTATTGGGATTAATATTGATTATGTCTCCTTAAAGCAGCTTTTGTATAAACTCGCCGCCTGTTGTTGAGGGAGAGGAAGTAATGACCACATGGTTAATTCTTAGAGTTCTTTGATTTGAAGGTGTGGTAATAAGACTACCTATAAAACTCAGCTTATAAAATGTCTAAATACTCATATTTAGAGTTAAGTTTATGAAATAAATCATCTATGCTGGTGTGTTACCAAGTCACAGAGAAAATGAGGGATTAAAGAATGTAAGCAATAAATGTAAAAATATTTTAAAACACTCTAATGAAAATAAGGTCTGGGCTGAATGTTGATGATGACCTAAAGCTTCAGGAAGTTAAATTTTATTCAGACATAGACTTAAAAAATAATAAAAAAAATTCTTAGAAGGCCAAACATCAAAGAAAACAAAAGATAAAGAGGGCAGAAAGAATAATCCAAAGGTAAAAGAGAAAAATGAACATATCAACGAAGGCACAGAACATTAGATAGTTTGAAAAGCAAATTAGAACAGATAAGGTTTGCAATGTGCAGGCTACAAATGAGAGGTTGATAAAGAAAAAGGAATTAGATAAAGAACAACAAAAGTAATGGAGGCACAAGAGAATCCTATTTCAAAAAGAGACACACAAATAAAGCGATAAAGACATTGAGCTTTACTTACAGTAACTGAAAGATGAGCGGGGAATATTTTGACCTCTGGTGGTTTTGTGTACCGAGTCGTACAGGAAACTTGGCTCATTTGAATGATATATGTGAAGTGAATACGTTGATGCTTAATTTATTATTTTTTAATGAAGCCTAGATCACAGATCTATAACAAGTCAATAACTTTAGCCTAAGTCTTGTTTTAAATTACCCATTTCCCATGCAGTGCAATTGATTTACTCGTTAGCCCTAGCTCCAGTAGAGCTACTGGAAAGAAAACATGTAAATCATTTTTCTCTCTTAAGTTTTCGAGGCCAGAAAATTGCAAAGGTGCTAGTGAACGTTCTTCAGTGAGAACCGTGCATTGACTACACATTCTTTTTTTTTTAATGTTCATTACTTCCTAAACATGGGAAGGAGGCAGCTTAGCATGAAAGCTACAAACAGAACAAATAAGGACTTAAAAAGTAATAATAATAATAATAATATGAAATATCATGGAGAAAAATATCTTTTCTAACACCCAAAGCTATATAAAGCTTATCTTTGTGAATCTATGACACTAAACTTTGGAAACCAATGGCCTCCATTAAAGTCTTTTCCATTAGGCAAGTCTTTCTAGTGTCATGTTCACTGACAGCTCTGTATTCTTTGGGGTATCCACCTCTGTGACCCCATGGGTATGTAGAGACTATGTATCTGCCTCTCTTGCCTGCTTGCCCTGAACTTCCAAGTCCATTCTGGTTTTGACCACGCTGATTCCTTTGCATGAAGGGAGGAACGTTTTGCCTTTTGACCGGCTAGGGAACTTCTGTCTTTTTTATTTTTGTTTTTTAAAGACATATTTATTTATCTGAGAGAGTGTGAGAGAGAGAGAGAGCATGAGAAGGGGGTGGGACAGAGGGAGAAGCAGGCTCCCCACTGAGCAGGGAGCCCCAGATGTGGGACTCAATCCCAGGACCCTGGGATCATGACCTGAGCCAAAGGCAGACATTTAAACAACTGAGCCATCTAGGCGCTCTGAGGAAATTCTGTCTTAAAAAACTCGGGGCTAAAGGTTTTTCCCTCTCTGATGCTTTTCCTACTCGTTCTAGATAAACCTAATGGCTTATGATCTGTACCTCCGTGGCCCACTGCTTATACATCTCTTAAGAGTCCTTGGAGCTTATATCATATTACTGTGCTTTAGTCACGAATTGTCCCCAGTAAATTTTAGTATATGAGTTATAAAGATCTGAACTGTTAACAAATATTTGAAATGAACTGGTAAGACCATGTAAAAATCATTAGGGCTGATAATGAAAATTCAAGTTTCCCGATAATTGTTTACTTCAATTTTGTGTATGAGTCCTTAAACTCATTTGCCAGAGATGGAACCCACCCAGTTTGTGTTTTGACAAGTGATTTGCATTAACAGTTAATAAATGACTAAATAATCATCAAAATAACTTTCAGTGCTATTCCCACCACTGGTTTCCTTGTTGAATGGAAGGTCAGACAAGGAAATCTTTAGATTATTCTAGATCGGAAGTAATGAAGAGAAGATGTAAATAAGTAAACAAAACAAGCAGAAGTAATACAATACAATTAAAGTATGGCAGCTACTGTAAAAAATTAAAGAAATGTAAATATATTCTACATGAATTTTTTTAATCTTGTAGGACACCACATGGCTTAATTGAACAACAAGAATGAACGAACATATCCTGGGGAAAAAAAAAAAAAAGAAAGTTCCCAGAAATGAAAGCCAGTGATTTTTGTTTAAAAAAAAAAAATTGTAAATCCCTCCCTCCCAATATAAAGCAGGATGCTTGGGTCACAGTCTCCAAGTCTTTTGTTCTGATGATGAGAGCTGTATTTAATTAACCCTCAGGCCAGGAGACTATGTAGTGATGGAGACATTTTCATGTATGAAGTGTTTGGTGGAACATTGGACCAAATTTTTGTTTGAGATCCATAAAATATATATTGGGGATCGAGGATCAATTTTAAGGTTCTATGATCTACTAGTTTTTTGTTTAAAATCTGAACATCTAACTAGTTCTATAAAATCTAAACAAATAACTAGTTGTATAAAATCTGAATGTCTAACTCTCCAGTCTACAATAAGATTATATGATTTACACCCCTTGATTTCCTTTCTCCCCGCTATTCCCCATTCCAGATTTCTGACTGGGCCCTGTATTTGAATCTTATTAATTCCCTTCTTCTTTGTTATCGCTAATTATAGAGCTGTCAATCTCAAAGCCCACAAAAGAGGGAAATTTGAAAACATTCTGGATTTGTATTATACTATTGAATGCATTGTGGGTTTTTTCATATAACTGGAGGGAGACAGCTTTAAATGAACTTTTCACAGGGAAAAAAAAATAGGTGAGTGTTTAACAGGAAAAAAAGGGAATTGACAGATATATAATTATTTTAGTGTCTGCACTTTGTTTCTTTCTTCCCTTTTGTCAGCCGCCTTCTCTCTTCCCTCACCAACATTGCCCCAAAAGTTACTGCATTCGGGTCCCCTTTATCACATATACAAAGCGGACTGAACAGGCATCTCCTCAAGGTTTTTCCTTCATGTGAAGTATGCAGACTTGAGTTGCAGGAACTCAGGGCCTGAGATCTTCAGAAACCCAGAGATTTGGCCCACAGCAGGCATAACCACCCCTAAATGAGTCTACAGAAGAAGCACTCTGTAACTCCCAGTTTCCACACAAAAACTATTCCTGTGGTACAATCCAGAAGGATTCATTAAAAAAAAAATCACAGAATACTTTTAATTAGAAACGAGGCAAAAAATGTATGTAAGTTAAAGGCCAGAAGTGAGTTTCACTATGTATGCATGTCAATATCCTTGCACTCCGACTGGCGTCAATAACGATCATCATTCAGGTGAAGGAAACCAAAAGAAGTCGGAGATGATATGCAAAACCTGTTCTACAAAATGAAAGGGAAAAGACAGGAGAAAAATTCTGCTAAGGAATGACTCTCATTTTATGAATTGTAACCTCCATCTGTGTGTATGGTAGCTGTCTCCACAACTTGAATCTGCAGAGATGTCATTAAAATCCAATAAGTCTTTAAAAATATGCACGTTTCTAACATTTACAAGACTGCCATTTGATTCAGGGTGATGGCCCAATATATGTTTTGATATTTCTTTGTCAAAAATGTGTTTCCTTTCCACCCCAAACTTCTAAAACAGAAAGCGGAAAGCGAAACACAAACGTATTACATATTCAAACATTACTTTTTGAAGTTAAGTTATTTATAAATGTTTATGTAATAAAAGTACATAGGATTAATTCTATACAGTGCTAAAGCGTGTCTTATTTGTATCGAATTATATTATCACAGCTATTAGAAACTATATTTTGGATCACCGCATAAGAAAGGAATGAGTGACAGACCCGAGAATTGCTTTAGGATATTACCATCTTTATTTAGAGAGTCTTACCTGACATTATCCTCTGACATTTCAAATGCATTCTATGAATATGTATTGATAGAAGTTCAGATAAGATGACGTCCAGAAAATCCTGTCTGGTGGATTGCTGAATAAGTTTTAGTTATATAGTGGCTGAAATTAGCCAAATGTTTCTTTTTTAGTAGAATGTCTAAAACAGTATGTCATGACACATTACTGAATTCAGTGTAATGACTTTGACGTGAAATCTTTGTCTAAAATGAAAAGGAGATAAACTGACTCTTTTGGCATAAAAATTATAATACTATCAGTTATTTTGAGTACAGACAGACTTAATCCTCTGGAAGCCAGGATCTGGCTTACTTAGGGAAAATACTCCTCTTTCCTTCTTGGGAATTGTGGTCATTTATTTTATCCTATGCCATTTTTAAAGGTTGCTGACTTCCCTTCTTATATTCTATTTTTAAAGTATGCACAACGGAGTTTAAAAGTAAGGGACTGCTTGATTCTTGCAACTTTACAACCACAATGCATTTCTTCTACGATGTGGAAAATAACACATCACGATATATGAGAAGCGGTTTTTTATTCCAAGAGGGACTGGAATGAATGTCAGGTTTACCTAAGGGGAACTATATTATTGGTACTTCATATAAATCTCTTCTTTTATCCCCCGAATGCAAATTAGTTTAATATATGGTAGCAACTAACAATGATAATAGATGACCCATGACTGCTGATCCGATGATAATGTTGAGGATATTCTATGAATCCATGATGAATGGCTCCATCAATCAACCTGGCAACAAATATATGTAATTAATAAAACTGTATTTATCTCTCCCAGCTTTAAAATTCCAAATCTTACTATATTATGGGCAAGATGCCATGCTAGGTGCTCTGACCATTGGTCCCAAAGTTCTTTTTATCAGGCGCACAGAGAAAAAAGAGAAACAAGAACTCACCTTACAGGTACATAGCTGGGGTGGTTTAAATTATTGTTCAGTTCCATCGTCCTCCTCACTTTCATGAAGGAATATATTTCCCTGTTCCTTGTCTTCCGACTCAGCCATATCAATTGATTCGTCTAATGAAACATTACCAGTCATGATGCAAATGGGGACCTGATGTGTTTACTGTTTGCTTGTGCATGGACTCGCAATTGCCTCTTCCCATCACTGTTTGAAGAACATACCCTGGCTAGCCCGTTTGTCCAAGGAAGATGAATAACAAAGAAGCAGAATGACCTTGCCAACTTATAGAGCTGCAGGTTGGAGTTGAGCTGCCCGGCGTCACGAACCTGGACCAGGCAGCTCTTGGCCCTGCACAGACAGGGTCGTGAACCCAGCGGAGATGACCAGAGCTCCTGCAGGTGTATCTGGCAAGGCTTACAACGCAATTCAGCAAGGCTCAGAAGGCTAAGTAATTTGCAAACTGGCTCTGGGTTGGACTGCAGTGGTGCTGGGATCCTGTGTGAACCCGGTGCCCACTCTTTCCATCACACTCATTAGTCTTCTTACCGAAGTAAACTAAGGATTTAGCCTTTCGCTGATTTACATTCGACATTCACGTGGATCTTGAGGAACTGTGGTCATGAAGACGCAGAAATGCATGCCTACTTTCCAAAGAGGCAGATATTTATTTTTTTCTAAGCAAAAGGCAGTTCACTTAAAATTAACTGGTCCTTGACCTATGCAAGGGTGTCAACCTTTCCTTCCCGATCTACAGGTTTAGGGCCAGGCCTGGCAAGTCACTCTTCACTTACCCTCCAGTTAATATTTGCTCGTGGCTGGAACACAAAATCACCTTCAAAGTGGTGCTAGTAGGAAAGGCAAAGAGAGAGAAGCCTCCCTTCCCATTTCTTTCTCGATGAATATCTATATAAAGAAATCACGTTTACCTAGGTTGACTTATGAACAGTACCTGGAAAACAGAGACCCAAGCAAAAACTTCACTGCTGCCCAACATCCGGGGTCAGAAGCACCTGGGGTAAGTTTCTACAACCACAATGAGCTTTGAGAACAGAGTGAAGAATGGCCTTTGTCATTTTACGGGAATACAGATGAGGAATGGCTACAAGAGTGTGTCCCTGCAAACCAGATGATACTTCTGCAGGGGGTGGAGTAACGCCCTGGGTTGTTTAATTCTGTCCATTCTTCAGCTGTCTGGAGGCTCCTTCCCTCCCTGGCACCCGGGACCCCCACCCTGTGCAGTGGGCTGGGCGGCGGGAGGGTGAGTATGCTCCTCCCCTGGAGAAGATAACAGCAACTGACATCCTTTCTGAGCTCTGGCTTCTAAAGAGGGTGATAATTTCTGCAGCTGCTTTTGCTCTTTGCTGAAAAAGTGTTTATTTCTCAAATACCCGCTTTTAAATCATGTGGCAGTTTCCAGCTAGGACCAAAGATGTGTTTCTCTTCGGGCATTTCCCTGTTCATATTTTCCATGGTCTTCTAATGGTTATGGTAAAAACTGTTTAATTCCACGTTCAGCTAACATCTTAAATGCTTTTAAATTCTTAATGATTTTTATCCGGTAGCTGCCACAGACAGTCCTGAACTCTGAGCTTCTCCAGATCATTAAAAACTAGCTGCCCAATTGTCCCATGTTCTTTCTTGATAAAACAAGAAAAAAAAATTGTTATAAACAGCATACATAATCCTGAGTGTTATGGAGGGGGTAAATTTTTTTTTGTAGCACTAGGTCTGTTTATTGTAATGTAGATAAAGAGATTGTTAGTAACATTCAAGAACTCTTAATGTCTCCAGGGAGATCTACTAGGTACCGTGTATCAACTCAGTAGTCAGACCTTCTTAATTCATTTCAAGATGCCTGCTTCCCCAAGCTAAATTAGCCATATTTCTTTTGATCGGTAGTTGACAGAGCCTTAGAAAAGTTTAGAGCCTTAGGTTGTTAACAGATGAACCTGGATAGTGATCACGTTTAATTTTCTCTATTTTCCTTAAAAGGAAATTTAGACACAGACCCTGCCGAAACAGTTCTCAAACTTTCACGTGCTCAGATTTACCTAGAAGCCTCGCCAATGCACAGATTGCCAAAACCCACCGCCGAGTGTTTGATTCAGTAAGTCTGGATGGAGCTGGAGAGTATCTGTTCTCAACAAGCTCCTAGGTGTACTGATGCTGCTGGTCACCAGGCCGTTCTGGGAGGATCGCTGGCCCGAAGGATTGGGCCAAGGGACAAACAGGATGGAAATAGGACGGCCTCACCTCTAAAGTGGTGTTTGACCACTCTCCCCAGGTGCCCTTTGTTGAGATTTTAATTCCAGGAATGGTAAACAGCATCCTGAAATGGCTTCTCCACTGCATTTGCTCCATCCTGGAAACTGACCATAAGGAGGTCTCCAGGCACTGGGTTGGAACAGTATTAGCATTAAGTTTAGTGAAACCTCAAGTAAAAGGAAGGAAAGAAGACAAAATGGGAGGGCTAACCGCTATGCACTTTTTTTTTTTTTGGTAAAGAAGGAATGTTTGAAATTCATTCTATTAAGTTGCATGGTGAATCATATATTAATACTATTAATATAAACTGTATATTACAGTTTTTTTCTGAGAATTTTTTCACTAGACATGAGGAGGATTTAAATACCAATAAGCAGCCACGTCCAGTTTTTTCCAATCAGGATGCTGTCTGAAACCTGTCCTAGGTCTATCTTTATCTCCATCCTGCAGGTGTGACTACACCACAGGCTTCCAACCTTCTATCTGCTGAGCTAAGCAGGTCATCAGGCCTGCTTGCAAGAAATTTTGTTCCCCCAGCTGCCAGCCCGCTGAGAAGCTGGAAGAGCTAATGGAAGTGCGCATGCTTACATTTGGGGAGGGTCCACAGCCATGTCCTTTGTCTATTTTAAGGTTGTGCTCCTTACATCTCCTCTCTGTCCCTCCCACCCCTGTACTCCAAAAATAACATTTCCACTGAAGGAAATCTGTTATGGCAGGTGTCAGCCAATGAAAGAAAAGAAAACACCAAAAGAAGAAAGGAAAAAAAAAAAGGGACAAATGGAAAGCTTATTTATTCCACAATCTGCAGTTTGTATAATGTAGGGCTTTGTGGTATCTTCTTGATAAGTGAATGATAAACAGATTGATTAAGTTTAATAGGTAACATGAAACAGGGGCCACAACGTTTGAAAACAGAAATGGAAAAATCACCTTAGAAACACACACGTATATTCTCTTGAAAACATCTAGTATCCCAGTGGTACCTCTGGGCTCTTGAAGGATTGTGAGCAATGCTAAACAATTCCAAATATTTTATAAGGACTTGTGTATGCAAAAACAAGCAAACAAAAAACCCCTTTGCATTTATATAACACATGGTGGGGCATTTGGTGCTTCCTCTTGCTCCTTCCTGGTTGTGTAGGGCACGTTCATCTTTATCCTTCTTCGTTCGCTCTCCATAACCCCTCTCCCATCCCCCACTCAGCTTGAGTCATGGGGATCCTAAACACCAGGGTGAGCTATAGCCACAACTGGGTTCGTCAGTTTACATCTTTTCGGAATGCTCTTTCCCTCTCTCCTTGCCTATTTAAATCCTTTCGCTCCTTGAAAGCCTGATGTAACAGCCACTGCTTATGTTCAGCAGCTCTTTCTGTATTTTTTGCTCACAGGACATTCCTCTCCCTCCGAACGGTCACGGAAAGAATGGAGCTGTGTATACCAAGGTTCAGTGCCGACACATCTGTCCTGTTCTCAAATTTCAGGCCGCGTGTCTTCTGTTGGTACAGTAGGGGTACGTGGTAGGGCCACTCAAGGGGAACTCAGTTATGGAGAGCATCGACTTCAAGATGAATTTGAGTTTAAAAAACAAACAAACCAGTATGGCATCTAGCTGATAGACCCCAGGTGTACACAGGGATTATGGTTTTGTTAAGAGCACAGGCTTGAGAGCTACACTGTCTGGGCTGGAGTTCCAGTTCCATCACTGAAAATCTGGTAGGTTAGGTGTTGCTGTATGCCAGATTCCTCATGTGCCAGATGGGGATGAAGATAATGCTCACCTCACAGCGCTGTGGAGAGCGCTAAATGAATTAATAAGGTGATTAGGACAGAGTCAGAACCATTCAGACAGCCAACAAAGATTAGTTAGTTTCATGATACAATTCATGAAGACATTTATTGTTGCCCTAAAGAGGTCTTTAACATGAAGATACTGTAACAATACTGTAACATATCCCAGTGATGGATTCAGACTTAGATACAGAGGTAAAATGAAACTATAAACAGGCACTCAATCTTTTAATTAAGCGAAACATTTTCAAATAGGAAAAGCATGACCTCCACTCAGTTGGCTAAATTAAACGTAGTATAAAACAACACGGACCTTTCCCTAGGCATTTTTGCACAGCCAAGATCAGTGCTCAAAAGATCCATAGAAATCACCCAGTTTCTTCAGGAAGAGAGAGGGAAAGGATTTCTGGCTCATTTAAGGGCCTTGCAAAGTCTGAGGTACATGATGGTCTGTTGCTCATTAGGATTAGTAAATATTATGGGAAAGTGCACCACAAAAAAAAAAAAAAAAACCAAAAAAACGAAAAACAGAGCCCAGAGTAAAAATGTAAGCACCATAAATTTAATTGAAACACTGATAAATGGTGAAAGTTATACCCTTAGAAAAATAAGCGTTTATTTAAAATTTCTAAGAAATAACTTTTTAAATGTTCCAAAACTGTGGCTCTTGTCAAACACACACACACACACACACACACACACACACACACACATACACACCACATCACATTGAGATTTGAGATTTTTGGTATAACCTTAGTTCATCACTTACCCTTTTCTATATGAATCTATACCTTAGAGCACACTCATGAGCCTGTAATTTATTAGATGATTTAAAATTTAGCTTCAATAAGTCAAACCTTGCCCTATATGAGTTTACAATCCAAGATGGGACATGCTCATGTTGTTATAAAATAAACCCAACGTACATAGAGAGCAAACAGAGGGAGAAGAGGAAAATGTGACTACCTCAGTTCCGTTTCAAGAGAGAAGCATCCAGAGATGCAGAGAGAGTGGGCAGGCAGAGAACTAGTGAAGAACAAAAGTCTCCCACGTGTAGGAAAAGAGCCAAGATAAACGGGACGCAACCCATAAATGAAATGGGCATTGAACCCTCCACTTCTCTTTAGGTCAGTTCTTTTGCTTGGAATCTCCCACACTTTTCTATCTTATACCTGCCTAGACTTAACTTGAAAATAAGTCCATTTATATCAATGAAATCTCAAAAGAGGAAAACTCATCTATGGTGATAAAAAAAACACACTAATCTATGATATTAGAAATCAGGTTGATGGTAAATTTGGGGAGAGTAGTGATCTCAAAGGGCAAGCAGATGTTCTCTGGGTTATGGCTGTATTTTGCTTTTGACTCGGTGTGACTGTTACACTGTTTTTCACTTTGCTATATACATTCATCGAGCCATGCAAGTATTATTTGTCATTTTTCTGTATGTATGTTTTATTTAAATAACATTTACGTTTTTCAGAATGTCAACTCACAAATGCCATCCTGCAATACTTTCTCCACTTAAGGGACTCCTATTTTTCTAGTCTGTCTGTACCTACAATATTCAAGTTAGTTAAAAGTAAGGCAACATAAATATTTTCTTATTTTATTACCAGCAACTACAAGAAGACTGTTGTTATCTATACTTAATAAATTACTGATGAAATTGAATGACAAAAACATAAAATTTGCATGACCAGAATATGAGTGCCAGGAAAAATAAGAAAATTAAAAATTGCTAATGATCAATATCTTATAGAAGAATATTAAGGAGAGTCCTTAATTATAAAGAAATGACTAGTTAGCATGTAGGTACTGTCTACCATTATTTTATATCCCACAAGTTTTAAATTAATATTGAGGTTGAAGATTACAGAGGCCTTTTGCCTCTGTATAAGTTAGTATATTTATTTTACATATATTTATTTATTCCTGTATTTTCATTATAAGGGTTTCCAGTCAAGGAAATGTCAAATTATATCTATTAATTTATAAGTAGAAACTATCCGATAATAGCAATCTTGGTTTTATTTATTCATTAAATACATACTAGGACTCCTCTATTTGATAGAATATTTCATATTCTAGAGATATAAATATGAATAAAATAAATTCCTTCCCTCAAGGCACTTACTGGTTAGTGAGAAGATAGAAATGTGTGTGTGTGTGTGTGTGTGTGTGTATATATATATGTACATATATATATATAAATTGCTATACTAGGGATTAACACAGAGTACTGGGATAAGTTTTAGAAGAAGCTACACTTCATATGAAGAAGCCAGACATGAAACTTTATTCTAGAGTTTCAAATTAAGCAGATTACTTGACATCAAAGATTCATGTCATGAATTGTGACACTATATACTCCAAGGTCATAAGACCAAAAAGCTGGTAGGAAAAGCACACTTCGGACCTGAGGCTATGGGATAATTGTAGCTATAGGAGGGTTGTGGCTATTTCCTATTTCCAGTGAAGTTCTAGACACAAATAGGGTCTTAAGCTCATTATTCTATCCTTCATGGTAACTTTTCATGTTGTAGTCATTCCATCATATTTGCTGAGTTTTGAAACTGGAGATGTGGCTATGACAGTCTTTTCTCTACCATGTATGGGTCCCGGAGGTCATTTCTCCCATCCTTCCAACAAGAAAAAGCTGGACAAAGTAAATATCAATGGCTCTTCTTAGACCCATCAGAGAACCATTCTCTTGATATCTAGCAAGAAAGAGCATCTAGACACAGTGATTTGCTGCTTAAGGTAAAACTGATG
>PISX010033457.1:0-15051 GCA_004024625.1 Mellivora capensis | reverse complement strand
AATATCTAACTAAGCTGAAACAAAAAAGCTATTAATGAGGTGCAATCCAAAATGGAAACTCTTACTGCTAGGATAAATGAGGAAGAAGAGAGAATTAGTGGTATAAAAGACCAAATGACAGAGAATAAAGAAGCTGAGCTGAAGAGAGACAAAGAACTACTGGACCATGAGGGAAGAATTCGAGAGATAAGTGATACCATAAGATGAAACAATATTAGAATAATTGGGATTCCAGAAGAAGAAGAGAGAGGGGGGCAGAAGGTATTTTGGAGCAAATTATAGTAGAGAATTTCCCTAATGTGGCAAATGGAACAAGCATCAAAATCCAGGAGGCACAGAGAACTGCCCTCAAAATCAATAAAAATAGGTCTGCACCCCATCATCTAATAGTAAAACTTACAAGTCTTAGTGACAAAGAAAAAATCCTGAAAGCAACCCAGGACAAGAACTTTGTAACATACAATGGTAAAAATATTAGATTGGCAGTAGACTTACCCACAGAGACCCGGCAGGTAGGAAAGAACTGACATGATATATTCAGAGCACTAAACAAGAAAAACATGCAGCCAAGAATACTATATCCAGCTAAGCTATCATTGAAAATAGAAGGAGAGATAAATAGCTTCCAGGACAAACAAAAACTGAAAGAATTAGCAAACACCAAACCAGCTCTACAGGAAATATTGAAAGGGGTCCTCTAAACAAAGAGAGACCCTAAAAGTAGTAGACCAGAAAGGAACAGAGACAATATACAGTAACAGTCACCTTACAGGCAATACAGTTGCACTAAATGCATATCTTTCAGTAGTTACCCTGAATGTAAATGGGCTAAATGTCCCAATCAAAAGACACAGGGTATCAGAATGGATAAAAAAACAAAACCCATCAATATGCTGTCTACAAGAAACTCATTTTAGAACTGAAGACACCTCCAGATTTAAAGTGACGGGGTGGAAAACAATTGACCATGCTAATTGACATCAAAAGAAAGCTGGGGTGCCAATCCTTCTATCATATAAATTAGATTTTAAGCCAAAGACTATAATAAGAGATGAAGAAGGACACTATATATCATACTCAAAGGGTCTGTCCAACAAGAAGACCTAACAATTTTAAATATCTATGCCTCTGAGATGGAAGCAGCCAACTAAACCAATAAATAACAAATCAAAGAAACACACCTACAATAATACAATAATAGTAGGAGACATTAACACCCTCCTCACTGAAATGGACAGATCATCCAAGCAAACAATCAACAAGGAAATAAAGGCCTTAAATGACACACTGGAACAGATGGACATCGCAGATATATTCAGAACATTCCATCCCAAAGCAACAGAATACACATTCTTCTCTAGTGCACATGGAATATTCACATCCTGAGTCACAAATCAGGTCTTAATCAGAACCAAAAGATTGGGATGATTCCCTGCATATTTTCAGAACACAGTGCTCTGAAGCTAGAACTCAAAGACAAGAGGAAAGTTGGAAAGAATTCAAACACACGGAGGCTAAAGAGCATCCTACTAAAGAATGAATGGGTCAACCAGGAAATTAAAGAATTGAAAAAATTCATGGAAAAAAATGATAATGAAAACACAATGGTTCAAAATGTGTGGGACACAGCAAAGGCAGTCCTGAGAAGAAAATATATAACAGTACAAGCCTTTCTCAAGAAACAAGAAAGGTCTCAAATACACAACCTAACCCTATAACTAAAGGAGCTGGAGAAAGAACAGCAAAGAAAACCTAAACCCAGCAGGAGAAGAGAAATAATACAGATAAGAGCAGAAATCAATGAAATCAAACCAAAAGAATATTAGAGCAGATCAAATAAAACTAGGAGCTGGTTCTTTAAAAGAGTTAATAAGACTGATAAACCCTTGGGAAGACTTATCAAAAAGAAAAGAGAAAGGACCCAAAGTAATAAAATCATGAATGAGAGAGGAGATATCAAAACCAACACCAAAGAAATGCAAACAATTATAAGAACTTCTTATGAGCAACTATACAATTTTGACAATCTGAAAGAAATGGATGCATTCCCACAACTGTATAAATTACCAAAACTGAACCAGGAAGAAACATAAGACCTGGACAGGCCCATAACCAGTAAGATTTGAAGCAGTCATCAAAAATCTCCAAGCAAACAAGTGCCCTGGGCCAGATGGCTTCCCAGAGGGATTCTACCAAACATTTAAAGAAGAATTCATACCTATTCTCCTGAAACTGTTCCAAAAAATAGAAATGGATGGAAAACTTCATTCTTCATTCATATCATTCTGACATCGGGAAAAACTGAGAGCTTTTCCCCTAAGGTCAGGAACATGGCAGGATGTCCACTATCACCACTGCTATTCAACATAGTACTAGAAGTCCTAGCCTCAGCAATCAGACAACAAAAAGAAATTAAAGGCATCCAAATTGGCAAAGAAATCAAACTCTCACTCTTTCCAGATGATATGATACTTTATGTGGAAAACCCAAAAGACTCCACTCCAAAACTGCTAGAACTCATAGAGGAATTCTGTAAAGTGTCAGGATATAAAATAAATGCATAGAAATCAGTTGCATTTCTATACACCAACAGAAAGACAGAAGAAAGAGAAATTAAGGAGTTGATCCCATATACAAGTGTATCCCAAACCATAAGATATCTAGGGATAAATCTAACTAAAGAGGCAAGGAAAATGTACTCAGAAAACTACAGAGTACTCATGAAAGAAATTGAGGAAGACACAAAGAAATGGAAAAATGTTCCATGCTCATGGATTGGAAGAACAAATATTGTGAAAAAGTCTATGCTACTTAAAACAATCTACACATTTATTGCAATCCCTATCAAAACACCATCAATTTTTTTTCAAAGAAATGGAACATGTAATCCCAAAATTTATAAGTAACCAGAACAGCCCCAGAATAGCCAGAGGAATGTTGAAAAAGAAACCCAAAGTTGGCGGCATCACAATTCCAGGCTTCAAGTTCTATTACAAAGCTGTCATCATCAAGACAGTAGGGTACTGGCACAAAAACAGACACATAGATCAATGGGACAGAATAGAGGGCCCAGAAATGGATCCTCAACTCTATGGTCAACTCACCTTTGACAAAGCAGGAAATAATGTCTAATGGAAAAAAAGACAGTCTCTTCAACAAATGGTGTTGGGAAAATTGGACAGCCACATGCAAAAGAATGAAACTGGACCATTTCCTTACACCACACACAAAAATAGACTCCAGATGGTGGAAAGATCTCAATGTGAGGCTGGAATCCATCAAAATCCTTGAGGAGAATACAGGCAGCAACAACTTTGACCTCAGGCACAGCAACTTCTTCCTAGAAATATTGCCAAATGCAAGAGAAGCAAGGGTAAAAATGTACTATTGGGACTTCATCAAGATCAAAAGCTTTTGCACAGCAAAGGAAACAGTTAACAAAGCCTAAAGACAACTGACAGAATGGGAGAAGATATTTGCAAATGACATATCAGATAAAGGGCTAGTATCCAAAATCTATAAAGAACTTATCAAACTCAACACCCAAAGAACAAATAATCTAGTCAAGAAATGGGCAGAAGACATTAACAGACATTTCCGCAAAGAAGACATCCAAATGGCCAACATATACATGAAAAATTGGTCAACATCACTTGCTATCAGTGAAATACGAATCAAAACCACAATGAGATACCACCTTTCACCAGTTAGAATGGCCAAAATTAACAAGTCAGGAAATGACAGATGTTGGTGAGGATGCAGAGAAAGGGGAACCCTCCTACACCATTGGTGGGAATGCAAGCTGGTGCAGTCACTCTGGAAAATAGTATGGAGGTTCCTCAAAAAGTTTAAAATAGAGCTACCCTATGACCCAGCAATTACACTACTGGATATTTATCCTAAAGATACAAATGTAGGGATCTGAAGGGGTATGTACACCCGAATGTTTATAGCAGCAATGTCCACAATAGCCAAACTATGGAAGAACCTAGATGTCCATCAACAGATGAATGGATAAAGAAGATGTGGTATGTATATACAATGGAATACTATTCAACCATCAAAAAATAAAGAATCTTGCCTTTACAATGACGTGGATGGAACTAGAGGGAATTATGCTAAATGAAATAAGTCAATCAGGGAAAGACAATTATTATATGATCTCTCTGATATCAGGAAGCAGGGTGGGGTATTGTGGGGGGTAGGGAAGGAAAAAATGAAACAATATGGGATTGGGGGGTAGACAAACCATAAGAGACTTTTAAAATCACAAAACAAACAGGGTTGCTGGGGTTGGGGGGTAGGGAGAGGGTGGTTGTGTTATGGACATTAGGGAGGGTATGTGCTATGGTGAGTGCTGTGAAATGTATAAGCCTGACGATTCACAGACCTGTACCCCTGGGGCAAATAGCACATTATATGTTAAAAAAATAAAATATGCACCGAGATTTTGTCAATATGCAAGTAAATGAAAATTAATAGTGAAAGCAGGTAAAGGATGTCAACATATAATTTACAGTATGAAAGCCACAAATGGCTTGACAGTGTATGTACAGTGCTCACTTATTGGGAGAAAATCAAGTTAAAAATAGTAACATACTGGGACACCTGGGTGGCTCAGTCAGTTAAGCATCTGTCTGAGAGTCAGATATAATGAGATTAGACAGAATGTGGGGTAGATATTCCTCTTCAGCCCAGATCTGTGCTTTGTTCCATTCATGAGTCAGTATGGCTGACGTAGTCTGAAAATGGGATAGTAGAGACTGCATCCTGTCTCAGGTAAGGAGGCACATGTGACAACCTGTGATCTGGGACCTTCACTTTTGTCCTCCTCTTGCCTTTTCTCATCTCTTTCTGGGTGGTATCAGAGATACAGAGAAGCAGGAATTTGTCCATAGGAGATTAATGAGCAGGGGCTGTTGGGGAAGTGTATCATCTGGAACCCATATCAGAAAATTCAGTGGTTTCATCTGTGAGTATGAACATTTAGGAGCTTTAAGGCAAAGAATCTGCCCATAGATGCTTGAGTCATGGCAGAGGAATTAAATTTAATCTATACAACTTCAGAGATTGAGGACACAGACCACAGTTGGAGTGTCCCTGAGGCTCAGAAGGTAGTTCCTCAGATTTCAACTCAATAAACAATTTCTAAAAGCCACTGCTCCTTGAAAACAGAAAATTGTGCATAGTCCATAGAGACATCTGTCACTGGTTGGTTCAGAAAAATGATGTCTGAAACAATACTTGGGAGAGATGTTTCACAATTGTGTCTGTACTTATGGACTTAGGTGGTCCTTAACAACCCCTCCTCTTCTTCAAACAGGGCTTCCATAGTGCTATGCTGGGGACCCGTCCTGCAGCCTGGGGAAAAGCTTGTCCTGCAGGGTCTCTGCTTTTGTCATTTCCCTTCAATTTCACTAGCTTCTACATCCAGTCCCCACCTGGATGTAGACATTAACTCTAATCCTTGGGCTTAGTATTGCCATTGGCTACCTCTAACTGCAATTGAAGATTGAAAGAGGAGAGGGGGAGAAGGACATACATGATTTCAGATGCTCTACTTCTAGGGCTGAACAGGTTGTTCAATGCTTGTTGGATAAATTATGGATTGAAGAGCATGTAGGAACATCCAAAGAAACAAGGAGAAAAGAAGAGTTAGTGAGTGGAAAGAACAGATAAAAACTCCTCTTATGTTGTCCTCAGAAATTTCATCCTTGAGCTACAAATAATTATTGCAAAGTTCTTCAGGAGACAAAGAGAATGTGCTTCTTCCTCTATGGATACTGCATGGACACTCATGTCTGAATTGCCATTTTTTCCATTTGGCTGTACCCTCCAAAGGTCATTTCAAGATTTTTCCTCCTTCTATGCAGTGAATTTCTAATTCCTCCCAAGAATACTCTGAAGTGCCTGAAGAAGAGAAGATTCTTGGACATGGTGAGATTTCGGGCTCTGACTTGTAAGAATTAAATTTCATAATTATGCAGAGAGGAGGATCAGCAGATGCAATGAGCAAGATCAAAAGACAAAATATAAATGATGAAAGTGGTGATTAGAAGGAGTATTTCTCAAATTTAGGGGCATAAGTTATACATGCTGAGGGTCATTTTGGCAAGGTGTGGGCTAAGCAGATGATATTAGTTAAATCTCAACTTACAAGTTGAGATTTAATGTTTATTAATTTAATAAATTAAAATGTTAATTTAATACAAGAATGTATCCAACAAGAAAAACTAAAAGAAAGGAAGAGTCTAATGAACATAGTGCCTAAAACAAAAGAAGGTCCTTTGCTCACCAAATTAAGACTGGATATTATTTTTCTATTATTTTTCTATTTTCTGGGTTCTTATCTTTATGCCTTTCAGTACATGCAGCATCTCCAGTCTTTGTGAGCCACTCCACAAATGCAAAGTATAATCATTAGACAAGAGGACCTAGGTCATATATCAGAACTTAAAGATAGTGCACTGCCTTTGGAAAAGTAAAATGAGATTAAAGGGCAACTGTTTAAAAGCAACTGTTAAAAATGTTGAAAATAACCTACACATATGAAGACGCGTTGACAATTATTTGGCAGAAACCCTACCCACCAAATTAAAATGTCTTCTTATTTTGTGGGTTTTTTTAGAGATTTTATTTACTTTTTTGACAGAGAGAGAGGAATAGAGCAAGAGAGGGCACACAAGCAGGGTAGAGTGAGAGAGGGAGAAGTAGGTCTCTTGCTGAATAGACAACCTGATGTGGGGCTCCATTACAGGACCCTGGGATCATGACTGAGCCAAAGGCAGATACCTAATGACTGAGCCACCCAGGCACCCCTTAAAATGCCTTTTTAGACAAAATGAAAATTAACTAATATTAAAGCCAGGATACAATACTTTTAATCTCTAATTAAAGCCAGCTATAGTTGAAAACTCAGAACAATGATGTCATGGAGAACTAGGAACATGTACCTGAGTACCTATTTTGTGCTAGACGACTCTGCTATCATTTCTGTATATTATAGTTAAATTGTCATCTGGTAGTCTAAGTGGTCATTAAAGTACAAAATACAAAAAGGAAGAAACTTTTAAGTACAAATTTAGGTACTCACCTGTCACAAAGTAGTCTTCCAAATAATTTTCTCCTTCTCTTCAGTTGCTGCAAAGACATAACAGTTCTCTTAAAAATGGAACTTGAACACAGTCAGAGAAAGACAACTATCATATGATCTCCCTGATATGAGGAAGTGGAGATGCAACATGGGGACCTTGGGGGTGGGAAAAGAGTAAATGAAACAAGATGGGATCAGGAGGGATACAAACCATAAGTGACTCGTAATCTCACAAAACAAACTGAGTGTTGTTGGGGGGAGGGGTGTTAGGGAGGGGGGTCAGGTTATGGACATTGGGGAGGGTATGTGCTATGGTGAGTGCTGTGAAGTGTGTAAACCTGGAGATTCACAGACCTGAACCACTGGGGATAAAAATACATTATATGTTTATAAAAAAAATAAAAAATAATAATAAAAAAATAGAACTTGAACAAATAAAAAATGTACAAATGAACCATATTACCTCACTACTCTATGCTGCTTAGTGATAGGAATATCTGAGCAGAATGGCACATGTATTCACGTGGCTCTAGATGACTTGCTAGGACTCATGGGTTTCACTCAATGAAACAAATACTAAATTCATGTGTCTTGTCTCTTCAATAAATGGTGCTGGGAAAATTGGACAGCTATGTATAGAAGAATGAAACTTGACCATTCTCTTACACCATACACAAAGACAAACTCGAAATGGATAAAAAGACCTCAACATGAGGCAGCAATGTATCAAAATCCTAGAGGAGAACATAGGCAGTAACCTCTTCAACATTGACCACAGCAAGTTCTTTCAAGACATGTCTCCAAAGGCAAAGGAAACAAAAGCAAAAATGAACTTCTGGGACTTCATCAAGATCGAAAGCTTCTGCACAGCAAAGGAAACAGTCAACAAAACAATGAGGCAACCCACGGAATGGGAGAAGATATTCACAAATGACAGTACAAAGGGCTGATATCCAAGATCTATAAAGAACTCCTCATAATCAACACCCACAAAACAGGTAATCACATCAAAAAATGGAGAGAAGACATGCACAGACACTTCTCCAAAGAAGACATGCAAATGGCTAAAAGACACATGAAAAAATGTTCATCAGCATTAGCCATCAGGGAGATTCAAATCAAAACCACATTGAGATACCAACTTACACCAGTTAGAATGGCCAACATTAACAAGACAGTAAACAACAAGTGTTAGAGAGGATGTGGAGAAAGGGGAACCCTCTTCCACTGTTGGTGGGAATGCAAGTAACAAAGTGGTGCAGCCACTTTGGAAAACAGTGTGGAGATTCCTTAGAAAATTAAAAATACAGCTTCCTTATGACCCTGCAATTGCACTACTGGGTATTCACCCCAAAGATACAGATCTAGTGAAAAGAAGGGCCATCTGTACCCCAGTGTTCCTAGCAGCAATGGCCACAGTCGCCAAACTCTGGAAAGAGCCAAGATGCCCTTCAATGGACAAATGGATAAGGAAGATGTGGTCCATATACACTATGGAGTATTATGCCTCCATCAGAAAGGATAAATACATAACTTTTGTATCAACATGGATGGGACTGGAGGAGATTATGCTGAATGAAATAAGTTAAGCACAGAGAGTCAATTATCATATTTATCTCACTTACTTGTGGAGCATAAGGAGTAACACAGAGGACATTGGAAAAAAGGAGATGAGAAGTGAGTGGAGGAAACCAGGGGGAGATGAACCATGAGAGATGGTGGACTCTGAGAAACAAACTGAGGATTTTGGAGGGGAGGTGGGTGGGGTTTGGGTGAGCCTGGTGGTGGATATTAAGGAGGGCACGTATTGCATGGAGCCCTGGGTGTGATGCATAAACAATGAATCCTAGAACACTAAAAAAATAAATCAAAGTTTAAATTTTAAAAACTCATGTGTCTTGGGTCCATAGCTAATTTTTACCTTAATTTTACAGATCACTAAAGAAAACTATAGAAATACATGACAAAAGATGGTAGCACACCCAAATGGCAATAACTCCATTGAGTTTTCAGACTTCCTCCAGAATTGTTTGGTCAGATCCCCTAGCTGGCAGCTTTCTTTCTCCCTGCCCCTCAGCCTCCTCTTCCTCCTGGCTATGGGATCCAATAGTATTCTTCTGATCACCATCCGGATGGAGGCCTCTCTGCACGAGCCCATGTACTACTTACTCAGCATCCTCTCCCTACTGGACATTGTGCTCTGCCTCACCGTCATCCCCAAGGTCCTGGCCATCTTTTGGTTTGACCTCAAGTCCATCAGCTTCTATGCCTGCTTCCTCCAGATGTACATCATGAATTGCTTCCTTGCCATGGAGTCCTGCACATTCATGGTCATGGCCTATGACCGCTATGTGGCCATCTGCCACCCACTAAGGTACCCATCAATCATCACTGGCCAATTTGTAGCCAAGGCTGCTGTTTTTATTTTGTCCAGGAATATTGTTTCTACAGTGCCTATCCCCATTCTATCATCACGACTCCATTACTGTGGGAGAAATGTCATTGAGAACTGCATCTGTGCCAATATGTCTGTCTCCAGGCTCTCCTGTGATGATGTCACCATCAATCGCCTCTACCAGTTTGCTGGAGGCTGGACACTGCTAGGATCTGACCTCATCCTCATCTTCCTCTCATTCAGTCTTATCCTTCAAGCTGTGCTGAGACTCAAGGCAGAGGGTGCTATGGCCAAGGCCCTGAGCACATGTGGCTCCCACTTCATTCTTATCCTCTTCTTCAGCACCATCCTTCTGGTCTTTGTCCTCACTCATGTGGTGGAGAAGAAGGTCTCCCCTGATGTGCCAGTCTTGCTCAATGTCCTCCACCATGTCATCCCTACAGCCCTCAATCCCATTGTTTATGGAGTGAGAACTCAGGAGATCAAGCAAGGAATCCACAGACTACTGAACAGAGGGTGGTAGTGAGAACAACTGGATCTCTCCATTCCTAATTTAGGATGAGTTTTGAATCAACAATGGGTGAGTGGGCAGAAATTCATTATCTATGAGTTACAATCTCAAAATGGGTAAATTGCATATTGTTTCTTCCTAAATAAACTTAAGTACCATAATAATTTCCCTTTAATTTCTCCTTTAATATACTTAAACTCTTTTGTTTTTCCCATACATGTTTTTCTGTTTTGATGAAATACTGTGGATTCTTCAGGAAGATTCTAAACAGAAATTTATGTTTATTAACGCCTGTTAATATGTCATGACTTTACTTAGTGAATATACAAGTGTGGATACTTTGGGGTAAGCTTGTGTAACATGTAATGCATTCTTATTCTTATTTCCATGGAAGGGAACATATTGGAGACAAAGAATAAGAGTGAAATTTCAGTCCCGAATGATGAAAGGTTGCTAGTGGTCTGTAACTGGGTCTACAATTAGGTGACATTAGGAAATGGGCATGAGAAAAGGAGAGGGTTTTTGCATGGATTTCTCATTTGAGCAACAATTAGCAATGAGTTTGATAGATTCAAGAGACTCCTAATTTCTCCTCACCAATGGGTTTGTGCTTTGGACATTTATCTTTGGATCCAGGCTGTCATAGTTTATGATATGCACACAGAGCTCTGCTGATGAGTTAATTATTGCTTAAGGATTGTAATACACGGTTAAGTAATAATAATTAAAATGTGGAAAACATAATCCCTGAACATTGTTGTCATATTAATTGGACCATTTCTAAGCACACTTTGTGTTCTAGGAATTCTGTTAGCTATTAAGACACAAAAATAGAATATTGCTGCTGTTGGTGACCAAAGTTTGATTAGGAGGAATACAAATATGAGACTGAGAAATAGAATAAGGTACCTACAGTAAGTAGGGTATCAGGCAATATAAGAAACCACTAGATATAGAGTTAAAGGTCTGAACTGTAAGCCTTGCACTACCACAAAATGGTGGGTTCTAGGGAACAAATAAGGTGTTCTCATTATGTTCCATATTACTCATCTGCTCCACCTGAGAACAGTGAATAATTTGTTTTAGAAGATCCTTTCTAATTATAAGATTCTGTGCTTCAATAACAACCTGCAAGTGTGTTTCCTTGTTTCACCATGGAAGGAAAATCTCTCAACAGTCTATAACTAATACTCTCACCAAAATCTGGGTCTTACACCCTTCACTACTTCATCCTTGAATTAATTAAGGTTTCATTCAGCAAAACTCCATCCATTTCTTCATCTTCTCTATCTCACAGTGAAGTACAATAAATTGGTATTTCAGTCCTCTGCTCCTTGATATCACTGTGAGCTACCTTTGAGTAATAAACATAAATTCATGTAATTAAGAAGGAATAGCTAAAAGCACATAATCAGCATTTGAACTGGGAATAATATATTTCTCAATAGTAAAAACAGAATGCCCAAATCCAATTAGGTTCATACAATAGATGCCTTTTTTCTTTGGTACTTCAAAAAGAATTCCCCAATATCTCATTCTCTCACACATTTCAACATAAGAAAAAGTGACTTGGTTTAAAATGCACGTGAAACCAACAGGAAGGTCTTACAGAGATGAACATATAATATGCGAAGGTAAATATAAGATACAATCTCCTAGGGAGTATTAAAGGTCTACCAGTTTTAATGTTATCGTATATTAACATCTACTCATCAAGGGACCAAAAACCTTCAGGACTAATCTCTACCAGGGTCATATTGTACAACAAACCCAAATCTCCCTGGTTATCTGTTAGAAAACTTGAACAAAAATGCACAAAAAGGGCTACTTCAGGGTATTTGAAGCATGTTTCACTCAAGACTGAAGAAAATTTAACACAAGTCTTGTCTTCCAAAATAGAGTGGTAAGATCTTTATATTTAAAACATATATTTTTGAAAGCTATGTACTGTTGTGTTTATATGCTACTTTTACACATTTATGGTTCCCATTAAAGCAGTATTAACACAAAAAAGTGGTATTGAGAGATTCATTTCATAAACAAATTGAACAGATTAATGACAGCTTTATCCCCAAAATAACTGATACTAATAAGGATCTCCTCTAGAAAGTGCTGTTCAATGTGAGCCACACACTTAATTTTAAAGATTTTATTTATTTATTTATTTATTTGACAGCCAGAGAGCACAGGTAGGCAGAGAGGCAGGCAGAGAGAGAGGAGGGGAAGCAGGCTCCCCACCGAGCAGAGAGCCCATTGCAGGGCTCGATCCCAGGATCCTGGGATCATAACCTGAGCCAAAGGCAGAGGCTTTAACCCACTGAGCCACCCAGGTGCCCCCACACACTTAATTTTAAACGTTTTCATAGCCAGCTCATTTTTTTGGCTTCTTACAACACATAGCCCTCAAATCCTGCAGTGACAGATTTGAAAGAGAGCCATATATAAACCTTGGAAGTCAAAGAACTAAGGAAAAAATGTAAATAAAGACTTTATTTATGAAAAGGCAGGAATATTAGTGCTGGGGGATGCAGTAGATATTAGCATCAAACATTTCTCAAAAGGTAGATGATAATAATCAAATCTTGTAATGCTTTAAAATTTCTTAACACAATTTACATGTACATATGAATATTTATTTTTTGCTCTATTATTTTAATAAAACATATTTTATATGGAATGTTTACTAGTGAAAGTGTTATGATTATTCAGTAAAACGTATGAGTAGGAAATCAGTCTCTTCAAACCAAACAGCAATATCCAGAAAATGGTAAAGCTCCGATTTTCTTGGAGACACTCTGCAGTTTACTCACACAATACCCATAATTGGACACTTCCTTCAAGCACCTGACACAGTGAGAAAGATATTTGAGAGCAGACTCAACTGACACTGGATACTGGCCCAAGAGAACAAAGCAGAGCACATACAGAGAATGGTCATTACCCTTGAGGCCTACATCATACTATCTGCAAAATATACATTTACACCTAATATAGACAAATCCTTTTTATGGTGCTAGGGTTGAAGTAGTGAGCAGGATAGGCAAGGCCCATATTTATAACTGCAAAGTGTTTGTGCCTGGGTAAGACAGAGGTCCAAGAAGCAAAGGGAAATATCAATATGCAAGAAGGACATAGCCAAAGAGAAGCTAAGGTAGAGTTCTAAGAAGGTGGCTGCTTGGCAGAAAGTTAGGACCCAAATCTAGAATAGGATTTGAAGTTCTAGCAGGATATTGTAATAGCAAATTCAGTCTGAGCCAAAGAAATGACACAATTGTATAAACTGAAAACATTAGCACTGAATAAGAGGAGGCCCTTCATGAAAAACAGGCACAATCCAGAGAAAATGTATCACAATGCAATCTAATAGAAATGATAACTCAATACTAAGACCTCTGCTTTCTAAAATATCAATCAAATATTACTTTATTACTCCAGCATGCCTAGATTAGGTGTCACATGGGGGAAAGCTGAGACAATCATAGATATGCAAATCTTGCTGCATCTGGTAGAACCTAAGAAAAGAGGTTCCAGTACTCAGGACACACCGTCTGTTGTCAAGAGAATTTTTGAGCTTCCTGGTTATTAATGAAATATTTGTTTACATTTTACATCTCTTTACATTTTCTTTTTAAATAACTGAAAATTTTGCTTGAATGTTCTGAGCTCTATTTTGTATATATGAAGGTGAGGTTACTGGCAATCCTCTATGATTCTAGGGACTGCTTTAATTTTTAAAAAAGAGGTACTGCCTATACAAGGGCTTTTATAGCAGATTTCATACTATGGGATGGGGGGAATGAAAACCATAGAAATCTAAACTCTTTAAACTAAAAAATGGAAAGAAATAATGTTTTATTATTTATTATTATTTATTTATTTATTTATTATTTTTTTATTTTAAAATATTAAAAAATATTATCAATTATTATTATTATTAAATTTATTTATTTATTATTTATTATTTATTATTAACCTAGCATTTGTGTAGTTGGTAATTGAAGGCATAAGCAGAAACAAAGTAGAGGAGCAAAACATAATGATAACATGCTAGGGTTTATAAAATATGTAGAAATAAAATGCATGGCAAAAATGAAAGAATGAGAGGCGTCTAGGTGGCTCAGTGGGTTAAAGCCTCTGCCTTCAGCTCAGGTCATGATCCCAGATCCTGGGATGAGCTCCGCATCAGGCTCTCTGCTCAGCAGAGAGCCTGATTCCTCCTCTCTGCCTGCCTCTCTGCCTACTTGTGATCTCTGTCTGTCAAATAAATAAATAAAATATTTTTTAAAAAAATGAAAGAATGATAAGAAGAGGTAAAGGGGAAAAAAAGAAGGGGTGAAGTGGAAGTAAACTTTTATGAATTTATATTTTATACATGGAATAGAACAATATTAGAAGGTTGACTGTGATAATAGAAAGATTCATTTTTAAACACTACCACTGACAACAGCAGAAATTTTCTTTAAAAAGCCAAGATTTTAAGGTCTTAAAGTCTCTATTGCAACTGCTCTGCCATGTAGATAAAAGTAGCCATGAGTGGGCATTAATCACATCAATATAATAAATGTGTATGGTTAAATCAGTGGATCAAGAAGGGGTGGCAATTTTAGCCCCCAGGACTCATTTGGCAATGTCTAGAGACATTTTTGCTCATTACAACTGTGGGCACAGAGGAGAGTTAGGGTATAATGGTGCTATTGACAACTAGTGACTGGGGGGCCAAGAACGCTGTTAAATATCCCACAATATATAGGACACACACACACACACACACACACACACACACACACATTGTCTGACCAAACTGAAATTACAAGCTGAGAAACCCTGGTCTAAATAAATAAAAAGCACAAATAGGCATATGGGATTTGGAAGAAAGAAAAACCTAAGTCTCATCTATATGCTATTCACAAGAAATTCACTTTCCATATAAAAGCACAGGCAGGTCATTAACAAACACTGCTGGACTAACTGGAAAGCCATCTGCAAATAAATAAATGAACAGATTGATAAATCAAGAAAAAGTCTTTGCACCTTTCACAAAAAAAAAAAAAA
>PISX010033456.1:0-15063 GCA_004024625.1 Mellivora capensis | reverse complement strand
AACAGTCAACAAAACCAAAAGACAACTGACAGAATGGGAGAAGATATTTGCAAACGACATATCAGATAAAGGGCTAGTGTCGTTCAAGTCTTCTTATTTTGAATTCTGTCTTTATTGTTTGCTTACTAGTTCTGTGCATCTTTTTCTTTTCTTATAAAATGGGGAAAGTGATAAGATTTATCTTACAAAATTTTTATATCTAAACGTCATAATTCATGGTTAGCACATAGAGCAGAGCCTGGTGGAATGTCAGCCACCATCCTCCTCCTCCTCTTCTTCATCCTCCTCATCATCATTACCACTGCCACTTAATATAATTTAATATTTATGTGAACATGCCAGTATTAAAGTAAAAGGGCATTTATTAAAGAAAAACAGAATTGGTTAGTAATAAAGAGCATCTGGTATTGTCTTTCTCCTACTAGTCTGAAATTTCATCTTACAAATAGCTAGTGATAAGAGATTTCAAACTGTCTTCCAGTAAATGTGGTGCTAGTAATTAAATTGTTTAGAAGGTCTCTTTGTGCTCTTCTCTCTGTAATGCTGATTTAATCATCTTTAGCATATAGTGTCCTATTGGCAGGATTCCCATGTGTACTTGTAAGTGGAAGGTTATATGCTAATGGATGTTCATTGTGTAATGGGAGCATGGGGATATGTATTTCTTATGGCAGAGCTTGTAACTCAGGTTATTGGTTCCTGTTTGTACTAAGTTGTTAGTTGTTGCACATCTTAATCAATCATGTAAAGACTGAGTTGAATATACGCAATCTTTCATTTGTGCCACTGCAGGGATTTTATGTGTTTTGTTTCATTTCCTTTTCTAGCACATATCTTTTACCTCCTAATATTCCCCTGAGATCCCCTCATGGTTGAGTGGACCCTTACCATTCACAGATTTAACATTTGTGGTTTTGGTGAGGCACATGAAATTTGAAAATTCCATGACTTACAATACTGATAAATGTGTGGTGCTCATGATTAAATCGTGTGTCCTTGAGGCCAGTCTGAGGGGAGAAAATCATAAGGCTATGAGTGAGCCTCATCAACCGCTCTATCTTGATGTCAGCATGGTTCTGTTGTCCTTAGCTTGTCTTTAGGTAAGCAGAGGCCCTCATTAGAGGTCTGAGGGGTTATTTAAATGCATCATTACATTCAACAGATTTACATGAGAAATTATATGCTATTGTGACATTTATGCATTTGGCAATTTGCAAAGGTCTTTTGACATATTCCTTGCGAATGTTACAAGTTTATGGCATATGTTACATTAAACAGACTGCAGTTTGGCCTCTCCATATTGAGGATGATCCCAAAGGGTAGTGGTTTTATAATAAGGTTCTGGGAAATTGATGGGTGGCAAACTCAGTTAGGACTGTTTTGCTGCCTAGGCACTAAAAGTGAGATCAAACTGTCAGTTTAGTTCAACTATATTTAGGTGTTTCTCTTTTAAAATCTTAAAGGAGTTTTGTAACTCGAAATGTTGGAAGCTTAAGGCATTAAGAACAAACAATGCTGTGCATGAGCCAATTTGAATTACATTTGTATAACAGGCAGACACAAAGTGTAGGAGAAAACTTTCATGAGCACCTGCTTTGCGTTAGGCATTGTGTTTCATGCTGTCATATATAATCTCATTGGATTCTTAATTCCTAATTCTTAAACCTTTTAAAGAAAGGTTAGTATGGATTGAGAGAAAGTTTGAAGGGTATGCATGCATAATAATTAAGCAAGACAAATTAACACTTGTGGAAGCCCCCAAATCTCAGTGTAAAATTTAAACTAATTAAGCTGTAATGTATTGAGACCCCACTCCTAAACTCTAAAACCAAGTTATTAGTATGCTTAATGTTCTGCTCAGTTTATTTCTACGCCCAAGTTTTGCCAGAGGCTTGGATCTCAACATGAATGTGGCAAAAGTTGTATGTACAATGCCTTATTAAATTAATTGAAAAAATGATTCTCTTTTCCATTTCCATGGATGTAGTGTAATTCTCTGCATTGATTCTGGGTATAGCCAAATAACTTGTTTGGCCAATGAGGTGTTGTCAGCCTTGACACAAGCAGGGCCCCTGAATGTGATTAGACATTGTCTTTTGAGCTTCTGCTATGCTATGAGATGAACAAGACAGGGCCCACTTGCTAGTCCTAGGAGGCAGGTTACATGGAACGGAGCTGACCCATCACAGGTAGGTTAGAATGCCATCCAAGATGCCCCACCCCTGGCACAGTAACCCAAGTGAACTCAGCCTGCATCCACATTCTTCCCACAGATATGTGAGAATAGGGACTTGCTGTTTTGAGTTTAAAATAGGTTTGTGACACAGCGATTTTGATGGCAGTAGGCAATAGGTATATATAATATTAAGAAGCAAAAGAAGATATAAGAGGTAGAGAAACATTTTGGCTAGCACGTCGTTTTATTTCAAACCTCTGTATGGACTGAATTATGTTCTCCTAAAATTCCTTTGTTAAAGCAGTAGCCCACCACTGTGACTGTATTTGGAGAAAGAACTTTGTAATTAATTTAAATGATGTCATAAAGATGGGGCCCTAATTCTGATGTTCCTACAAGAAGAGGAAGAAACACCAGTGATTTCTCTCTTTGCACACACACACACATATACAAGGACACACCAAGAACGCATCTGTCTATAAACCAGGCTGAGACGCCTCAGTAGAAACCAGCCCTAGCAACACTTTGATCTTGGAAATCTAGCCTCCAGAACTGTGAGAAAATAAATTTCTCTTGTCTGAGTCACCCAGTCCGTGTGTGTGTGAGTCACTCAGACTCCTACAAACTTCTATCTTTGAGTAAATTTGACCTGAACAGTGTCCTCAAACTTGAATTAATTGAGAGCAACATGTCCTTGATGGTGAAGTAAAGTATCTGGATTTCGATATGTGGTTTGGGAACAGTAAGGGAGTGGGTGACTGGAAAAGGAAAAATATCTTTCATTTCAAATTTCTTTTCCAAGAGAGGTCAGTATTCTTTTATTATAGGCCCAAGAAATTAAGATACCGGATCCATTTCCAAAGTCCTTATACTTTACACTAAAAATATGCCAATATTTATTTGGCATCTACCTTATGTCAAACATAGGTTACTGTGTTAAACATGAGCCTGGATAACGATGAGGTGGGTAAAGATGAATAAGAAGATCCATAATACTACATATATACTGAATGAGAGTCTCACTTAGTATATCCTTGTTAAATAAGGAATAAATTTAATTCTTTAGCTACTTAGCGATAAGAGGCAAAATTTTAGTCCTACTCTGGATCCTGCTTTTTTGACTGGTATCTCTTTGGAGTCTTAAATCTCTTTTTTTGAGGTAATACTTGGATGGAACCTCCGCAGAAACATTCTAACCCCTTGGCTGCCTCAGGCTCTTTTGTAATATTCCTAAACCCAATTTAGGAACTATTTCTGTTAATTTAGAAAATTTCCCCATATTGTTTTAATATATTTGTTCATCCATTTCTATCCTTTTTTTTTAAAAAAAAAGATCTTATTTATTTATTTATCTGTCAGAGAGAGAGAGAGAGAGAGAGAGGGCGAGCGCACAAGCAAGCAGAGCAGCAGGGAGAGGCAGAGAGAGAAGTCAGGCTCCCGGCTGAGCAAGGAACTCGATGCAGGACTTGATCACAGGATGCTGAGATCATGACCTGAACTGAAGGCAGTGGCTTAACCCACTGAGCCACCCAGGCACCCCATCCATTTCTATCTTTTACCATTGCATCATAATGCTACAACAGGAGGGACTTTTATGCATCAAAGAACTGCCATTCTTCACATGTGGGAGATTGTATTCACTTTTCTTGGGCTTTGTTTTCCTGTCACACTCAAGAATGTGCTAAACTAACTGATATTCCATTTGTGTGTGTGTGTGCGTGTGTGTGTGTGATTGTCCTTTTACTTCGTCTCTAATCTGTGAGTTATCTTCTGTCAAATGCACCCAGGACTCTTTTTTCATTTTCTTTTTGGAGAGGACTTTGTGTCTCTGGAATGATAGATTTTCACCATTGCTATCTCTGTAGCTATCCTCACTACTCAGGCTGTGGTAGTAGGATCACAATCTCTTTGACTATTTTACTTCTCCATTTCTCATTTATTTTTGCTTTTCACCTGATTTTTCATTTCCCCTATTGAAATTTTAATCTTATTATTCTGATTCCCTTGGGACAGAACGACTCCCACTGAGTGATAGCTCTTTCCCCCAGACTTTTACACAGCTTTTAAGTGTGTTCCATCATTTGGATGTCAGTCACATGGCACTTCGTCAAATAGACCCTCCTTGCTATTTTACACAAGTATTTTTCTCCCCATCCAGGGGTCCCTCTCCCTTTCCTGCTTTTATTTTTTTTAAAGATTTTATTTATTTATTTGACAGACAGATCACAAGCAGGCAGAGAGGCAGGCAGAGAGGGAGAGAGGGGGAAGCAGGCTCCCCACTGAGCAGAGAACCTGATGTGGGGCTTGATCCCAGGACCCTGAGATCATGACCTGAGCCGAAGGCAGAGGCTTTAACCCACTGAGCCACCCAGGTGCCCCTCCTGCTTT
Source organism: Mellivora capensis (assembly GCA_004024625.1). Lineage (NCBI taxonomy): Eukaryota > Metazoa > Chordata > Mammalia > Carnivora > Mustelidae > Mellivora > Mellivora capensis. The sequence continues at coordinate 10,499 of PISX010033456.1, read as the reverse complement.
TTCTTATTGGCCTATTTTTATTATCTTCCAAGAGCTTTGTTGAAATGTTCTATTTTTTGCTTGTTTATTTTTCATTTTACTCATATGAATATAACTTCATGAGAACAAGAGTCTTTCTTTCTTGTTTTGTTTACCAGTGTACCCCCAGAGGTAAAATAATTCCTGGCACATTCTGAGTAGCCAATAGATACTTGTTGAACGAATGAATGGAAAGATTTTCCTATGAAACAACAGAATTAATCCTCTGTTGCTCATTTCTAAAATGTCCCTTTCTTTCATATTGTATGCTAAATATATCAAATGTCCCTTTCTTTCATATTGTATGCTAAATATATCAAAACTTGGGGGACACCTGAGTGGCTCAGTTAAGTGTCACCTTCAGCTTATGATCCCAGGGTCTTCGGATCGAGTCTCTCATTGAGCTCCTTATTCAGTAGGGAGCCTGCTTCTCCCTATGCCTTCTGTTCTCCCTGCTTGTATGTGGTTTCTCTCTCTCTGACAAATAAATATATAGATCTTTAAAACACACACACACACACACACACACACACGCACACACTTGGGCTTAAACTGAAACCTATGTTATTCAACGAGGAAATTCCACCAGTAAGTTCTCAAGTACATACTCATATTTATATATTCTACTAGAATATTGCAATGTTTGAAAATGATGGTTTTATATTTTAAGTGCCTTATGTTCTAATAATTCCTTGACCAATTATCTATCCAATGTATTTTTAAGATTTTTCTTCTTGCTATGGGATTAAAGGTATAACATGATAATTTTTTCATTTTTTTGAAGACTGGTAATAGCCTTTTATTAGACATCTGAGAAAAATATTAGAAGAGGAAATAAATTAGAGTAGATGCCCAAAATAAATTCTGAAAACTAAGATAACAGAAATGATGTTTATTACCAGTAACAATGCATTTTCTTTGTATATCATTTTATGGTTCCACTTTTAAGCCTTCTATTTTATTTTATCTGCATAATAATCTTAGGATGTGGGTAATGAAAGCCAGCCTCCATTTTCCCAAGAATGAAATGAAGGCACTTGAATTAACAAGTATTAAGACTATTGTTAAGAATCTCAAACTGCTCATCCAGGATATTTCCATGCCTATCATCAAGCATTAGATTTTTGACATGTAACTTGATTTAGCTTAATATAAAAGTACAATATTTCTGTAGCTACAAAGTACATTTCTGTCTCAAGAGAGTCTTTAATATTTAGAATGGTAGAGTGGAAAATATCCTGGACTAGGAATCAGGAGACCAAGGTTCACTTTCAATTTAATATTATTATAATATTACCAATTAGTTGGTTGTTCATAAGGAAAACAGTTTCATTCTTTGGACTTCAGTTTTGTCTTATGTTTAATCTTCCAGAACACATGAGTATTATCTTCTAACATTGTTTAAAAAAATTTTAATAAATGTACTATTAGGAAAAAAAATCTCTGGTCACAAAGGCTTGAAAAATTAAGCAATCTATATTCTCCTCTTTGAAATTCACAACCTACATGAGCATGTTAAAGGATTCAAGAAGTTCTGGAATTTAAAAAAAAAGAGAAGAAAAAAGAAAAAAAGTGTTGATCTTTATTTAACCAAATGACTCCTTAGCTATTTGGTCAATCATGTTTCTTCCTTGGGAGAGATGCACCCCAGAAGTAATTCTCTGAACTAATCAAGTTAAGAAAGTCTGGGTATCTTCTAGTCCTAAAAGCCTATATATATTTTTATAAACTATATTAAGCTAGATGGCTCAATTTTACACTACATATTGATTTGTTAAGAAATACTTGTATGAATTCTGATAAGAAAGATTATATACTTTTTGAAAGATTTTTGAATATAGTATAAAATAATAAAAGCCATATTAAATTCCAACATTTTTGAGATTGTTAGAATAATTTCTTACTCTGTTGAGAGATGTGCCCTTGGCCTAGCTTCAGGCCTCTACATGAATCCTTTTCCCTTGACCTGTCATAAAATCCTCTCTTCTTTTTCTTTTCTCTATTTAAATTTGATGCAACTTTGGGGCTTCAATCAATTGACAGACTATAAAAATATTGTTGCCCTAGAGCAAGTCACAGGTTCCTATTGTGGTTTTCCCATTTGTGACTAAAAAAGAAAATCTTTAATGTGGGCATGTGTTGAATGTTTGAACCATCTGTGTAACTCAATAAACATTTTTCTTTTTCTTTTTTTTTAGAGAGCACAGGTGTGAGTGGGGTCAGGGAGGGATAGAGGTAGAGGGAGAGAGAGAATCTTAAGCATGCCCCATACCCAGTGTGGAGCCCCATGTAGGGAATCTCATGACCCTGAGATCATGATCTGAGCCAAAACCAAGAGTTAACTGACTGAGCCATCCAGGTGCCCGTAAACATTTTTCTTTTCATTGCCCTAGCTAAAAGCACTGTTCATTGACAACCAAGACAAAGGAAAGAAGGAAGGGAAGGAAATATATGAGGGAGGGGGGAGAAAGGAAGGAAGGAAAGGGGAGGAGAGAGGGAGAAATATATGTTTCAGCAAATAATCCCTTAGCAATTTATGACTGAGAGATGAAACTTAGGTTTTATAGAATGAACGGAATGGCTGGAATCAAATCTCAGTTCTGCCACTTAAATTGTTTTCAATAGGAAAAGCCAACATTTGGGGACTTAGAAAAGCAAAAGTAAATAATAAACTAACAAATTATTAACTTATTTTCTTAATAACTATGTGCCTTTGGGCAAAATAGTCTTAATACCTCTTACTATTAAAATAATAATAATTATGTAATTAATAGTCTATTATGAATGGATTTAGCATTTACTATAAGGTAGGTCTCATATTAAGTGCTTTAAAAAGCATTATTTTATTATATCTATATACCATATAACATACAAGGCTCATGGTGTTACACAGTTTCTCAAGATCAGAAATGGAGTTCAACTCAAAATTGAGTCTTAAACACTATCCATACTGATTCAATGTCAACATTATAATGCATACATTTATTTCATGAGGCAAAACTTTTAATTCTTTTTCTTTCTTTTTTTAAATAAAGATTTTTTTTGATAAATATCTTAAATAAATAAGGATAAATAAATAATATAAAGATATTTATTTGACAGAGAGAGATCAGAAGTAGGCAGAGCAGCAGGCAGAGAGAGAGGAGGAAGCAGGCTCCTCACTGAACAGAAAGCCCAATGTGGGGCTCGATCCCAGGACCCTGAGATCATGACCTGAGCCGAAGGCAGAAGCTTAACCCACTGAGCCACCCAGGTGCCCCAAAACTTTTTAAATTCTTGACAGCAATTGAGCATTTTTTTAATCATAATTTTCTAGAACACAAATTCAGTATCTAGCCAGTTGGGGGTATTGACATTAATGCTCATAATTTAGTTTATGGATTTAATTAACTTCAACTCCTTGAAAGGAAATTACTGATTGTGTAGTTATCTGTTTCCTATACTTAGAAGGTCCCAAGTCAAGCACCAAAAATTATCATTCCTAGAGCATATTTTCAAGGAAACACTTCCCGTAATTACTGTGAAATAGTAAATAATCAGGCTTCAGACAAACCAGAGTATCCTTAGGCCACAAGAAAAAGTCTTTGAAGTTAGTTAAACAAAACTATGAGAAATAGATCTTATTCTTTTTTAAAAATTTATTTATTTTTATTTTTTAAAGATTTTATTTATTTATATGACAGAGATCACAAGTAGGCAGAGAGGCAGGCAGAGAGAGAGGAAGGGAAGCAGGCTCCCTGCTGAGCAGAGATCCTGATGTAGGTCTCGATCCCAGGACCCTGGGATCGGGCCCCACGTCGGGCTCTCTGCTTGGCGGGGAGCCTCCTTTCCCCTCTCTCTCTGCCTGCCTCTCTGCCTACTTGTGATCTCTGTCTGTCGAATTAATAAATAAAATCTTTAAAAAAATATATACATATATATATATTTTAAGGTATCCTGTTCTCTATTATCTTTTGATCTCATCAGTATTTAAAAACTATTATATGTTTCATCATAATACATAACTGTGTTTTTGCATCTGCAGTGTTTGAATAGGTGACCTGGTATATAGATTGGAGGAGGAATGAAGGAAAAGACAGAGGATCTGGGCCCTATGTGGTTCTCACTCTTTCTGTGGCCTAGATAATGGATAGCTCAGGTACCCACTGCGGGTTTCCTTTTCTTCATTTAACATTTATACTAAGTCCCTTCATTTAAACAGCAGTGATATTAATGAGTTAAATGATATCAATATGTACATGAATATAAAATACAAATACAAGGGGTGCCTTGGTGGTTCAGTTGGTTGAGTGTCTGGCTTTGGCTCAGGTCATGATCCTAGGTCCCGGGACCAAGCCCTACTGCAGGATCCCTACTCAGGGGGGAGTCTGCTTCTCCTTCTACCTCCCCCCCCCATTAATGCTCTCCCTCACTCTCTTGCTTTCTCTCAAATGAATAAATAAAATCTTAAAAAAATTATAAAAAGAAATATGAGCTACAGTTTATGGATCTCTGTTTTCTGGACAGAATTTTAAGTATATTAGACATAATACCTTGCTTAATCTTCACTGCATCTTTATGAGGTAGGTGCCATTATTATGCATATTTTATTGCTGAGGAAATGGAGGTTTTTGGAGGACTAAGGCATGTGTCCCAGGCATATGCTAATACCATCTTTAGAGAATATATTTCCACTTGAATATTCAGGTAGATAGGCCTATTTTATTCTAACTTTTCCCTCACTTTGCTTTGTGTATCTTCAAAATTTCTTTCTAGTATGTTGGAGCAAGGCTTCATGGGAGCACAGGACTTTTGAGATTGAGTACGATGTGAGTTTCATGAACTATTCAGATTCTTCCTGGTTGATAATTTCCCCAATCTGTGAAATGGGTGAAAAAAGTTAACATTCTTTTAAATTAGTAGAAGAAGGTGTGGTGTCTATAGTCATTTTCCTACCAAAGCATATAGAAGTAGTCAAATTGGTTCACTTACACACATACAGACATGTGAATCTTTTAAATATTTCCCCCCTGTGTTAATTCTTTTTGTGCTCTAAATTGACAACTAAAACATGATTTTCACTTTTCCCTTGCCTCCTCCTCTCATTGATATTTGTAACATTATTTTTTAAACAATTTGTAAGCACCAGTTCTTAGTTTTGCAAACATGCCATGATAATTCCAGATGTTAACCATGGCAAACTAAGTGAAAAATATATAGGAAATGTATGGACTATCTTTGGAAGCTCTTCTGTAAATCTCAAATTATTCCTAAATATAAAGTTCATTTAAAAAAAGGAATGCTTCTTACTAAGACCAAACATATTAGGCAATCTGTCAGAGGATTTTCCTTCCATAAGAAACATTTTTTTTGGTGGCCTTCATGTTCCTGGTCCCATGGACCCTGTTTGTTGTCTTGGCTGCTGTTCAATTATCAACATGGCATTTCCCTCCCTCCATCATCCTGGGGGTTCTCTTTACCTCTTATTAAAACAGAACCATTATTTCCTGCCTCTTATGTTCTTTTTTTGTATGTCTCCAGCCAACCATTTTTGGAGTAGCTTATAGTACAAGAGAGTTACATTTTTGGGTATTTGTTTAAAAAATTTCTTTATTCAACCTTACCACTTAACTAATAATTTTGGAAGAAATTTTAGGACAGATAACTTCTGTAAAAAAGATCAACACCCACCGTATTCCTATATTTTTGCTTGTCACTTTGTTTATCCCTCCTTCTCATCCTCATCATTATCACTAGGAGCATTTAGGATATCTTTATCTCCAGAGCTCAGAAACTTCATGTTTATGTGCCCTGGTAGATGTCACTTTTCATTAGTTATGGTGATAACTATTGTATGTCTTGCAGTTTAGAGAAATGTTATCTTGGTTTTTTGAACAAATTCCTCCTTTCCATTTTCTTTTTACCTTTTTTCCTAGAACTCGTTTTGGGCAGCAATTGGGCTTCCTAGATTAATTGTCTAATTGTTTTTCTTTATTTTTTTCCTATTGTACTGTTTTTTGAAAGCTTTCTCAGTTTTGTTTTTCCAAAACTTGAACTGGAGGTTTAATTGTCATATTTATGTATTCAAAGGTCTTTCTTTTTCTCTGTCCTTTAAAAAAAACAGTACCCTGTTGTTTTCTTCACTGAGCAGTATCTTTAAGAATATTAATCTTATATACCTTTCAAAGTTGACTTCTTTTTTTTTTCCCTTAAAGATTTTGTTTATTTATTTGACAGACAGAGATCACAAGTAGGCAGAGAGGCAGGCAGAGAGAGAGGAGGATGCAGGCTCCCTGCAGAGCAGAGAGGCTGATGCAGGGCTCGATCCCAGGACCCTGGGACCATGACCTGAGCCGAAGGCAGAGGCTTTAACCCACTGAACCACCCAGGTGCCCCTCAAAGTTGACTTCTATACCCCTGTATTGTACCCATTTCTTTGCATTGGCTTGTTTTTATATTTTATTGTTGTTGTTTATTTCTAGCATTTATGGTGAAAGTTTTCCTCATGTGTTGGGACATCTTCAACCATCTGTTTATATTTAAGATCAAAACACTTAAAACCCAGAGAATCTGGTATTCAGGCAGAATTTGTTGGCTATTGGACTTCACTGTTGAGTGATCAGGCAGAATCACCAATTTGTTGGGGATGTCCAAATTTCACTATCTGTATATCCTTTTTTTGAGCTGATTATTTCTCCAGGGAATAGTCTCCAGTTACAAGCTGGAGCATTATAACCAGGCTCCCAGAGTCCTGGACAATGTAGGATAAGTCATAAATTTATATATGTAAGTAGTCTTCTGTTTTCAGTATTAAATTGTTGTCCTATTCGCAGTTGTTACTGATGTCTCCATCCTGTGTCCAGAGTCTAATTCATTTAAGACCTCCAAATATACCAAAGTTGAGAGAAGTCTTGTGAGTGGTTTGGGTTGGAAAGGACGTTAGGAGGTCTAACTACTCCTTTAAACTGATTTTTAAATACTCCTATTTTTAGTCTCACCATTATTTCCACATTCTGAAATAGCTGGTGCTTGCAATCCTAAAGCCTTCCTGGGATTCTGCTACATAAATGGCTGCTTCATGTTGGCATCCTTTCCTGCATGGGTTTCAACTTCGTCTTTTCTAGGTTTTCAGTTTCTCCTGTTTTAATAACTATTTACCTCTCATCCACTTGGTTTTCATGCTCCAAAAACTTGTTGACATCTTTTGGCTACCTGTTTCTCTTCCTCCTTAGTCCTGGGGTTATTCCTTCCTCCTCCTCCTTTTCCTCCTCCTCCGGTTCTCTTCCTTCTTCTTTTTCCTTCTTCTTCTTCCCTGTCCTCCTTTTCTTTTTCCTTTTCTGTAATTTTAGTGAGCTTACAGGAAAGAGCAGAGAGTGATGCATGCACTTAATGTGCAATATTTACCATGCATCCTCCTTCATTTTTCATCTAGAAACTTCACAAGTTTAGTTCCAACAGAAGATGTGGTAATGACAAAGTGTTGACAAATGTAATTAACTTGGGGCTTGTTCTTAGTTTTTTGACTGTCTGAATCACGAAGAGGTGGCAACCAGTATCAAGCTATTTTATTTATGTAAATAAATATTTTACCGAAAAATGCCAAGGCTTAGTTTGTCTCCAATTTGAAAGGCAAAATATTTATTTCAAATTACTTGGTCTTTTGGAAAAGGCTTGCCTGTACTGAAAATGAATTTGATTAGGCTAAGTGTGTGATTTGTACTGACATTTCTGAGATGCTCAGATTCTTGAATGTCAACTATTCAGCAGGGGTGTGGGGCTAACACATTTCAGCCAACTAGTTTGTTTACAAAAAGTCTATGGACTAAAAATAGTTTTGGATAGTTCTAGTGCCAGATGACGTAAGTTCTCATTGTCTTGAATCTTAAACTCAGAAGCATACCATAATAAGAAATTTCAAATTACCCCTGGAACTTCCACAAGAAGTCTTATAAAAATGGGAATGAAAACACACAGTGGTTTTGGAGGCCTCTCTGGATGGGGCAGGGCCATCAAACTTGCTTCCATCTTTTAAAGCACTGTAGGCAAGTACTATTATATGCAAAGGGTCAAAACACCTTCATATCTTTGAAAGGCTTTCTCTCTCTCTCTCTTTTTCTTTTCTTTTTTTTTTTTTGGTCCTTCTCTTCCTGTGTCAGGTGGGAATTGGCCATGCAGGCATCCCTGTGTTTTCCAAGTGGCACAGAGGATATGTCATCCTGAGTTTCTTCTTTAAGGCTTACCACACTTCAGGTTTCTATTGTGATTGGAGAAAACAGTATAGAAATGGGTAAAGAAGGCTTCATTCATTTGAAATTAAAAAAATGGTAGGGAGTTTCTCATTGTCAAACTGGCGTTTAAATTAATACTTTCTAAGTCAACCAAGTTGTTTATATATGCTCTAGGGTTGTATTATACTCCATTCTGCAAATCTGGCTTTGGAAGAATATTAGCTTATAATGGCTTCTAAAGTTTAGTCTTGTATCATATATCCCAGTTAGAGTATTTTAATGAGATTCCAATATATATCTTTTGGCAAAGTTAGTAGTGTGTTTCACGAAAGAAAAATATAGAAATATTATTTTACTTTCTCTATCCTCGGTAGACCTCAGATACCACATGTGTCAACAAGACTCTTTAGATGACAGTATTTAAAACCAGGAGTAGGTATAAATAATTCCTCTGTGGCCATATGTAACTCAAATCACCATTACTAGATTTTGCTTGTGTTAATAGAGTATACCTGTTTTTAAACTCTTTAACATTTTAGTTTGATACTGACAAAAGCATATTCTCTCATTTCACTTTAGAACTACTAAGAATCATCACACAGGATCTGTCTCCAGCAAACTAAAAATAGAAAGGAAAAGAATTTCAGGTAAGAAAAATATTTAAAATATATGCTACTTGGATATACATTTTTAAATGACACTCCTTAAAATTTTCTCTGAAAATTGCTGGTTTTATGGCTAAATACATGAAGGATAGCAGTCAATCTTTCCTTATAAATTCTGTATTGATGCAATGTATTTTAGATTTGGTGGTATTCTTTATGTCAATTTGAATTTATAGTAATTTTTCATCAATGCATTATATTACAACTTGGGCACTCTGGTGACCTCACTGATGTATCAAACCTGAATATTTAGATGGAAAGAGTAGTCAAGGAAGTACAGTCATTACTAACGTCATTCAGTTTGGGGATAAATGTCCTTTATATGGTTCAAGAAAATCGCAGGCCAAAACCTTTTTTGAAAGTGCTATTGTTTATTTTTCTCTGGGGCACAAAATCAATGTGCTATTTCTCCATTTCAGACTGCTACATTAAAATGTCATGACATATGTGTTTAAAATGTAAAATCTATAAAAAAGAAAAAAAATCCACTTAATGTTGATGATATTTTACTTTTACCCTTTCTTCGTGGTATAAAAATTTGTCTTTTTTCTTTTATTCATGACTGTTTATATGTCATTTATTTACAGATGCATATGGAGAATGCCTCCTTTCTAATTGGGCGGGGAGTGGACAGAGTAATTCTTTAGCAGGCAGTCTTATTTGTAGATTCTTAAAGTTGATTTTTCTTCCTCTACTTCCTGTTAGAGACTGCTTGATTTCATGCTTGATTGTTGGCTTTTTAGCTATTCAGATGTTTGAGGATATCTGTGTACAAAAATGTAAGATGTCTATATGTTATATAATATTGTATATTATATATATAATATTATATATAATATATATATATATATTCAAATTGATGTATCTAAATAGCCACACTGAAACTAATATGTAATTTCTGTTCCTTTTTCAACTGGTGCCAGTCAAATAAAATGAGATAATATTTGCTCTTTCCATAAATGTGCCTTCTGATGGCTCATAAACAATCTATAGCTGCAATGTCTTTCATATCATCTTTGTATTTCTTTCACATTTGGAAGGCTGAGCTTTTAGATTAATTTCCTTGAATTTAGTTCATTCATTTAAGAGCACACAGTGGATTATTCGGACAACATCATTAAATGTCTGGGCTGGAACAGGTCTGACATCTGAAGCTCGATTTTGATTAACAAAACTTGTGAGGGTTCAGGTCTTTTCTTAGATATCCAAAATTAGTCACAGACATTTGGTAGATTTTTGTTTGAAAATGTATGTCTGTAGATTTAACTAAAAGGTCTTTAATTTCAAATTTTGATTTTTAGGCTAGCTACTCTTATGACATCATCTTCTAGGGATCCATGGCTATATTTATAAATATAATATACAATTTGAGAGTTTAAAAATATACTTTGGTGCTAAGTTTACTTTAATAAATTTTCTGAGTCCCAGGGGGATTTTATTTTATTTTTTAATTTTTATTTTTTTTGGAGGGAAGGAAGGATGAAGGGTGGGAGGGAGGTAGAGGGAGGGAGAGCTAGAGGGGGAGGGAAGGGAGAGAAGGAGGGAGAGATAGAGAAGGAGGGAGAAAGCAGGGGGGGAAAGGGAGGTGGAGAGAAAGTGGAGAAAGAGG
>PISX010033455.1:0-15059 GCA_004024625.1 Mellivora capensis | reverse complement strand
ACTCATCACAAGTGACCTCCTTAGTCCCCATCCCCCATTTAACCCAATCTCTGGCACACCAAGACCTGGTCTTTTTTTTTTAATCATGGAAATTTTAATTACCTTGGGAAAATTTTTACTGTTTAACTTTTACTTATATTTTTTGTGTGTGAATGACTTTCAAAAAATGTTCTTCCCCTGTGTTTTTGTTTCTTTTTTAAAGATTTTATTCATTTATTTGGGGGAAGAGAGAGAGAAAAGAATGAGAGAGAGCATGAGAGGAGAGAGGTCAGAGGGAGAGGCAGACACCCTGCAGACCAGGGAGCCTGATGTGGGTCTCAATCCCAGGACTCCAGGATCATGACCTGAGCTGAAGGCAGTCCCTTAACCAACTGAGCCACCCAGGTACCCTCTTCTCCTGTGTCTTTAGAGATGTAGAGGCTCATGGGGTACCTGGGTGTCTCGATCGGTTAAGGGGCTTCCTTCAGATCAGGTAGATTGAGTCTTGTGTTGGGCTCCCTGTTCAGCAATGAGTCTATTTCTCCTTCTCCCTCTGCCCCTCTGCCAGCTTATGCTTGAGAGCTCTCTCGCTCTTACTCTCAAATAAATAATTTTTTTTTTTTTTTTTAAGTAGAGGTTCACTATGTGGCTTCCCTTATATGAGTAGTCAAAAATGCATGTGCCTAGGGGCACCTGGGTGGCTCAATGGGTTAAAGCCTCTGCCTTCGGCTCAGGTCATGATCCCAGAGTCCTAGGATCTAGCCCCGCATCAGGCTCTCTGCTTGGCAGAGCCTGCTTCCTCCTCTCTCTTCCTGCCTGCCTCTCTGCCTACTTGTGATCTCTGTCAGATAAATAAATAAAATCTTAAAAAAAAATGCATGTGCCTATAAATAGGTATTATGAGAACATTTTAAAGCCACCCCAAAAATATAATGTCACAACCTTTCAAAAGAAAGCACTATAAAGAAGATCAGTAGCAATGTATTTCTGGGGAATTCTACAAGTTTCATCAATATACAGAATGCTTACAGTAATATAATTCAGAGCTCTAATTTTGAATAATTTCCATTAATACTACTGAGCACCCCCTATACAACTTCTGTTTCAGTAGAGTGGAGCTCTCTGATGCATTCTTGAAGTGTTGGCACCATGACTGAATTCATTTGGGGGATGCAGAGTATGGTCTGTCTCTATCTTCATCTCTGTATTTTCCATCAAAATTCAACTGGGGCCCCAGGGTGCAGGAACATCTGGCTCCGGGGTCCCAAACAGACCGGGTGTGACCACTAACTGCAGATAAAATCCAAAGGCAGAGAGCTGAGTGGTGATGAAACAAGAAAGGAATTTCAGAGGCCAACAACTGGGAAGATGGTGGACTTCCATTGCAGGGACCGTCCCCACAGTGCTACAAATAGATCTAGGTTTATATAAGGAAAATGTGGGACAAAGGTTGGTAGGTCCATGCAGCTGGGCAGAAAAGGTCAGGCCAACCACGGTCTTGGGGCTCGGGGTAGTTCTTACTGTTTGAGAGGGTAGTTTCACGTCCCATCATGGGAAGCTCACCTTCCTGAGTTAAGAGAGAAGCTGGAAAGAACTTAATTAGAAAGTACAGACTGAGGCCAAAAGGGACGTAGCTGAACTCCTTGTTCAAAAACTTTAGAACAGCTCAGAAAGATGTCCATCTATCCCTTATTATGTTTTTCTCCATCAATAGCAAATGCTTCAAAGCCATAAAGGCAGGTGGTCCATTGATGTTTTTGCAACTCAGGGTTGATGGCTGAGGGGTAGAAAGAAAGAGAGAGAGAGAGAGACCTGTGCTCAAAATCAATACACATTGAATTCTAGAGATGTTTTAACTCAGTATCATGTATAAGAAGGGAAACACTCAGGAATAAGAAAATTGCACAGTTGTAATTTTCAACCATAACACAGCATCAGCTACATTCTGCCTTCCTTTGAGATACTCAGATGAAAGGCAGGTTTGTATGAATGTAAAGTGCTATTATCTATCTTCTCTTTGAGGCTGCGTTTAGTAATCATTCTCATTAAGTTACTCTTACTGTCCTATGCTTGGTTATGCTTCTAGCTCGGGAGGAAAACGATTCTTATCATAAAAGCCACCCTATTTCTGAGTCGGGTAAAATTTAAAGCCACAAGAAATTGCATTATACTTGACAAGAGTTAAGCCTTCTGAGCAAAAATGCATACATGCTGCAGAATTAAATTAAGCTTGCTTTTATAAACTCTCACTCCTAAGTTCCTTGGGATGGTTAACTATGTAAAAAAGCCTCCCGTACTTCAGTTTTTGATTCCCAGTTATCAGGACACAAGAGCCAAAAAGACTCCCAGAGGCACCACTCACTTCATGCCCACATCCGCTGGAGGTAGACCGCACACCTTACACAGAGGCCTTGTGTGCAGGCTGGCTTGAAGGGGGTGGCGGGCTGAGGATTAGATCAATCAAGAGGATTTACAAGGTGCAGGCAAGAAATAAAATCCTGAATGTGGACGGTAGCTGTGAGGATGAAGACGACTCCGTGCTGGCCACTGTTTAGGAGGTAGACTCAGTTACACTTGGTGGGTAATGAGAAGTTAGGGTTCTGTCCTCACACTGGGAACTGAAGACATGATCTGAGTCACCACGTCTTGTCAGAATCTTTGTGACTTCACTTTGAAGTAAGTCCTCTCGTATCCAAGTGAGCTCTAATGATCACCAACACTAGCACAGGACCAGCTCTTCCCCACACATTGGGCTCTCTGCTCAGCAGGGGGCCTGCTTCTGCCTGCCTCTGTTTACTTGTGATCTCTCTCTCTGTGTCAAATAAATAAAAAAAACTTTATTAAAAAAAAAAAAAGAAAGAAACTTACCCATATCCTCCATGGCAATGGTGAGTCTCCTGGAATATTAATAAATATAGTTGATCTTGGTTTCAAAAAGCACTGTCCTCGGTGACGTGTTTGAGATAAACTAGGGATACAGGGCTGCCATGGTAATTGTACAGGTAGAGGGCTCCACACACTGGCTCCAAAGAAAGAACATGACTTGAGGTTAATACAAAGCTCAGGGGCCACCTGCCAACTCCTGTGGCCTGGCTCAAAGCTACAACAGCCTGGAGGTCGGGGCAACCCTTTTGTAATGGGTCCACTGGTGAGGATGCTTTTTTGCAATTTGTCAGTTCCAAGGTGTTATTTTTCAAACGTATACTAACTTTTGTATGTGCGAGTGATGGCCCTTAGACAGACACTTACTTTGGCACTTAGCACATATAGGAGGAAAAGAAGCGGGAAACCTAACAACCAAGTAGTATGATTCTCCTGAACTCCAGTTAATTGAGAAGACGGTGGGAGAGCAGGTAGGGAGAAGCAAAAGGAGAGCAAATTTAGATTTTCAAGGAATGTTACTGTTTTATACAAGTATTCATGTATTATTTCATTTCATTTCATTCATTTCAGTATTCATGTATTATTAGGACAGATCTGTAGGTCCTGAGGCTTCTATAGTTCTGGAGGTCCCTTTTTAAGATACAGAATATCAAATTATATGTGCAAAATTGCTGGGGCCTTCAGAGAAATTTGGAATGGACCACTTACAAGTAAAGTACCTGAAGCTTAAGCTTCAGTAGCTTCATGGCAAAGATATGTCTGATAAACACGTCCTGTTTGGTAATTTTTAAAGTAGGCTCCACACCCAATGTGAGGCTTGAACTCACCACCCCAAGATGCAAAGTCACAAGATCCACGGACTGAGCCGGGCAGGTGCCTCCATGTCCTGTTCTCTAAAGCAAAAGTCATGGAAAAGTAGTTATGTTAACTCAGTGACACTGTGTTGCCTCACATTTCTGGAACTCATCCTACTGGGAGGTAATTAAGGACCAGAACCACTTTTCATCACTAGTGTTTGACAGAGGATGGAAGGAGGAATGGAGAATAAAGAAACCAGATGGGGGCGCTGAGTGGCTCAGGTGGTTGAGCAACTGCCTTCGGCTCCGGTCATGATCCTGGACTCCCAGGATGGAGTCCTGCATTGGGCTCCCAGCTCCTCGGGGAGTCTGCTTCTCCCTCTGACCTTCTCTTCTCTCATGCTCTCTCTCACTCATTCTCTCGCAAATAAATAAATAAAATCTTAAAAAAAAAAAAAAAAAAAGAAACCAGGTGGTGGGATGCCTGGATGGCTCAGTCTGTTAAACATCTGCTTTCTGCCTTCGTCTCAGCTCAAGTTGTGATCCCAGAGTCTTGGAATCAAGTCCCACGTGGGTTTCTTGCTCAATGGGGAGCCTGCTTTTCCCTCTGCCTTCCACTCCCCCTGCCTGTGCTCTCTCTCTGTCTCTGACAAATAAATAAAATCTTTAAAAAAAAAAAAAAAAAGAGAAAGAAACCCGTGTTTTTCCCCCATATTTCAGCTATACCATCTACCGCCAACTTTTCCCTTTTTTAATGCAAATTATTTAAAGTTTTATTTATTTAACCAATCTCTACACCCAATGTGGTGCTTGAATCGACCATCCTGAGATCAAGAGTTGTATGCTCTTCTGACTGAACCAGCCAGGTGCCGGTATCCCAGATTACTAACTAACCTGATAGCCCACATTACTCTCCAAATTTACTTCTAAATGACTCATCTGTTTCTTTCTTTCTTTCTAAGATTTATTCAAATGAAAGAGAGAGAGTGCGTATACACAGGCAGAGCACGGGAAGGGGCAGAGGATGAGGGAGAAGCAGACTCCTTCTTCCCTGAGTGCAGAGCCCCATATGGGATCCACACCAGGACCCTGAGATCATGACCTGAGCCTAAGTCAGATGCTTAAATGACTCATCTGTTTCTTTAATAAAAAAATAACTCCATGAAGAGTACAGACTTCCCACCATAGGGGACATTTAAAAGGTAGAGTATAATAAATTAGACGAGTGGAGTTTTAGCGTACTTATTACAATACCAGATATGGAGAAAGAGGTATTCTTATACCCTGTTATAAACTGGTAGAAGTCATGCTGGGTATGAACAGAACCATAAAAATACCGAGTAAGCCCAGCTTTTGACCCAGCACGTCTAGGAATACAGATTTAAACCCGTACCCCAATCAGCCCCCACGGTCATCTCCAACCAAAGCTCTCCATCCCTCCAATAAGAAATGGTGGGGGTGTTATGTGATACAATCCTGTTTTGTCTTCTGTAAATGCAGATTAATGACTCTGGAAGAAGATTCACTGCCTCCAGGTAAACAACTAAAGGCTTCATTAACTCAGCTCATTTTATTCAATTAAAAACTTTTTTTGGAAGATAAAATACACACAGAAACAAAAAAGAAAACCTGGCAGGAATCCACCATATCTCTCACAACCTTACAGTCTGCTAATAGAAACATCTGTGAACATAAAGGAACCCTCCTTTAGGGTGGAATGGGAAAGCCCTGAGGGGGAGCACCCGTGCTTGTAACACTCACCGTGGCCCACACAACCAGCCCTTAGAAAGAGAAGAATGATTTTGACGAGGGCACTTTTTACATAGGAATTTATCTCATGCTTTTAAGAAAAGGAAGATCCGGGGCGCCTGGATGGCTCAATGGGTTGAAGCCTCTGCCTTCCGCCTTCCGCTCCGGTCGTGATATCGGGGTCCTGGGATTGAGCCCCACATGGGGCTCTCGGCTTGGAGGAGAGTCTCCTTCCTCCTCTCTCTCTGCCTACCTGTCTGCCTACTTGTGATTTCTGTCAAATAAATAAATAAAATATTTAAAAAAAAAAAAAAAAAAGAAAAGAAAAGAAAGAAAAGGAAGATCCCTCCCTGCCCCAGCAATAACGCTAAGCCCCACCCGCTGCAGCCGGCGAGACACCCAACTGTCAAACTGTTCTTCTCCCATCAACTTTTGTTCAAAACAACCATCCCCAACCTTTCCACAAAGCTAATAAAGGCTGACCTTCCCTTTGCCTCTTTGGATTTGCCTAGGGTTCACCAAAGCTAGCTTATCCTGACCTGCAATCCTCTGCTACTCCCTAATAAACTCATTTTTTTTTAACGTAGATAAAATTACCATTTGCTCTGTTCAACACATCCAACATTGATTCAACATGTGCTGCGTTAGGCACTTTATGCGGGAGACATGTGAGAACCTATTTAGTCATCCCTGCAGCCCTCTGAGGAAGAACTAGCATTTCCGGGACTTCCATCTTACAGGGGAGGAAAGGGAGAGACTTTAAGGGGTTAGATCATTCGCCCAAGGTCACACAGCTAGGAAGAAGGTGACTGCAGTTTCATGGCAGCCCGGCTCCGGAGTCTGCGCTCTTAACCACAACTCCCCATTACCAGGCCAGGGGCCCGTCTCCCAAGCCTAAAGCTGCTATGGCGGCTTCCCAACTCACCTTCCAGTGTCTTCGCAGATGCCTCGCCAACTGTTTTTCCTCATTATGGTTGAAAGACCTTCACAAAATGGTCGTCAGAGCCCTCCCCGCCCCAACCCCCACCTGGAATTTGTCAGCAGCTTTCCATTGCTCTTTGCCTAAAGATGAGAAGGTCAACCTATGCAGACCACAGCTAACGTCTTCCTCCTCCCCCTCTGAGCTCCAGCCTCACCGCCCTGATTTTGCTCCTGAGAGGAGTTAGCTGGCCCCTCCCCTCCTCCTATTAAGTTAATGCAGTTCTTCTGGTCCTTCAAGTCTGACACTTTCCTGACTTCCTTGATGAGACCAAAACCCCTATTGCAGCCCACCAAATGTGAGGAGCTTTTCTGCCTTTTAGGTGTCATAACTGAGTAGTTTTCACTGTTTTGAGAATATGTATAAATAAATGTAATGCATTTTTATATCCTGTATGAGATTATTTTTATTAGTTAGTGATAATGAGTTACTTAATGTTTGTCCTTCCTACCAAGCTGAAAGCCCTTGAGGACAGGGTCCTTGTCTGCTTTTGCCCATCACTGTATCTCCTGCACCAAGCACACAGTCCCTGTCCATTTATCAAACACTTTTGTTCAATAAATGAGAGATTCAGTCATGAATATTTTTCAACTAAGGAGGAATAGAGCTCTATGCATTGGCATAAACATTTTTAAAAGCAGCAGTTTTTCTTTTGACTACTAATCATACATAAGAAATTTTACATATAAACGTATTTCTCTAAAGAAACAAATAAACTTACATATATTCCTATTTTACATTTGAGAAACCAAAGCACAAACACATTGTATTTGTTCAAGATTGCTTATAAATTTACAAGCATATTCATTTATAATATTTATAATAAACTTATTACCACAACTCTAAGCCCAACAAAAGTATTTGGCTTTTTGCTTCATTTGAGAACTCAGTATTATTATTTTCAATTATGCTCAAATATTTTTTAAATTAAATTGTGCTATATATATACATATATATATGAGACACAGCTTACCAGTTGTTTCATTTTTTTTAATTGTTGGTGCAATTCTTTCAGAAATTATTTTCCCCCAAATCATGGTAGGTCTAAGAATTCCTAAGTCATAATCTCAATATACACTCCATCTTTTTTTTTTAAGATTTTATTTATTTATTTATTTATTTATTTGACAGAGAGAGATCACAGGTAGGCAGAGAGGCAGGCAGAGAGAGAGGGGGAAGCAGGCTCCCTGCTGAGCAGAGAGCCTGATGCGGGGACTTGATCCCAGGACCCTGAGATCATGACCGGAGCTGAAGACAGAGGCTTAATCCGCTGAGCCACCCAGGCGCCCTATACTCCATCTCTTAATACAGAAATTATAAATTGTACCTTGCCCAGGATGAGATGTCTCATCATCTGAGTTTGTACTTAATTTAGTATTTAGCATGTGACCTCCAATTACACTAGGAATAGAAAGATGATTCAATCAAACACTTTGTATATATAAATCTTAACCAGAAAGTATTTACTGATTCTTGTCTATGAGCCAGGGTAAAATACTTACCAGTCAAAATCCCCATGTGACCTCCCAGATGATTCTAAATACTTGCTTTCCTCTTTAGTACTTTGGGGCTTGTTCAGTCCTCATCTACATTTCCTTCTCCACTCCCCGGTCCCATTTAGTTACATCGTGTGTCTGTGTATTATTATCCTGGGAGGATAGTATCACCTCCATTCTGGGTAAGGCTCACCTCTTCTTCATCATTTAGGGGCAGGCAGTAAGATGTAGGAAAACAAAACAAAGGCAGATAGTAGACTTTATAACCAGACCAAGGAAGGTTTGAATCCCACAATCGCTGTCTCTTAACATAGAAATTTTCTTCCCTTCCCATTTCTGATCCCCCACAGTTTGACAGGAAGGAGCAATCTAAGCAGGAGGTATTTTCAGACTAATTTTAAAGAGAGAATCTTGACCTTGTTTGAGAGTTGGTAGGTCAGGGGCTTGAGGGGTAGGATGAGGCTCACGGGACTTGGTTTCTGGTTCTCTCTTACTGCATCATCCAGCAAGTTACCAATACAATGTTGTCCGTACTTTCATCATCCATAAAACGGAGGACAATAAAATACTGGCTAAGGAACTTTTAAACCTAAAGTTTGGAACAAAACTAAAACTCAATAGACTTTACAAACTACTCTTACTACTTGTTGGCAGACAGGAAGGTGGTATGAGTGTAACTGGGAAGGTGGAGCTGCGATTGGCTGAGTATCTTGCTGAAGAAATAAAATTATGTGGGACAGAATTAAGGTTTTGCTTCCTTCAAACCACCAGTCCGGCCCTGGAATTCTTTTGTTTCCACAAGTTGCCTAATTAAATCCCTTTGAACATCCTGTTGAGAAGCCTCTAAGAACTTTTGTTTCTCCCTTGGATTTTTTCATAAGGAGTTTCCAACTGCCAGATGTCTCCTGAACCACACGGTAGGAGATTCTGTTATAAAGCTCACAGAAGGGGCACCTGGGTGGCTCAGTGGGTTAAAGCCTCTGCCTTCGCTCTGGTCACGATCCCAGGGTCCTGGAATCGAGCCCGCATGGGGCTCTCTGCTTAGCGGGGAGCCTGCTTTCCCCCCCCCACCCCACCCCCGCCTCTCTGCCTACTTGTGATCTCTCTCTGTCAAATAAGTAAATAAAATCTTTTTTTAAAAAAAGAATCTATTAAAAAAAAACTCACGAAAGTGCTAGGAAAGGTATTCCTAATTAATTAATACCAGAGACACCTCATGAATAAGAGAGTACACATAATTAGCATTCACAAATTGTGGGGGAGGGAAGAGGGGGAGGAGAAAAAGAAGAGCGCCCTGGGTGACAGGAAGTGGGAGGAGACTTTTAAAAGACTTTTTGAAAAGGGAGGAGACTTTTAAAATCTTGGGCCCGGGGCCATTTAAGAAGCAAGAATTTTCTTTTTGTCAACCTTGACTTCTCTTTGGATATGGAGAAAGCAAAAGGCAAAAAGGTAAATACAATTTTAGTGGTTTTGTTTCTGTCTGTCTTTGAGAGCCTCGTCCTGTTTCTCCCGCTTGAGCACACTTGATCCTTGTTTTGAGGAGAAAAGAATGTGCCTCGATTTCCTCTTGTTAAGAAAAAAACAAAACAAAACAAAATAGTAAAGAACTAAATAACAATCGCAGCCTGATAATATTGGGGCAAGGATACTGCATGTAAGAAACAGGGCTTCCTATTTTGGTTTTGAAAAGATGCTTTATTCTGTCTTTAAGAAGATTCTGTTTTCAGGCCTGGAGGGGAGTGGTAACAGGAGAAGAAGGGAGGTGAGGGGAAAACTTCAGGAAGAGGTAATGGAACTGAGGTTGGTGGAGAGAACTAGATGCTTTAATTTGCACTCAACAGACAGCAGTCCTAAACCAGTAATGGTAGGTCTGAACATGTCTTTTCCAAGGGTCACTGGGGCTATGGAATAATCCAAAGTCAGACATAGTGACAAGCGCCGCAGGCAGAAATTAAAGGTAGAGAAGCTTTGGGGCGCCTGGATGGCTCAGCAGGTTAAGCATCCCAACTTTTGATCTCAGTTCACTGCTTGATTTCATGGTCATGAATTCAAGACCCACAATGCGGTCCAGGCTGGGTGTGGAGCCTACTTAAAAAAACAAACAAACAAACAAACAAACAAACAAAAGTAGAGCAGATTTGAGACCTTCCTGTGGAACCGAACCCCACGGTGCTAAGGGCACCCGAACACTCTCAACCAGCATTTTTGCCCCATCAATTTTAAGACTTAAAAGACATTAGGCTCCAAAGTGAGTAGTTTGTGTTAAGGCTATGCAAAGGTAAAATTTGTATACGAATGCAAAGCTGCTATAGTGATGTAAAATACCATACAAGTGTTAATTTGTCCTACTGCTCCCACCTTGAGGACACTGGAAAGGATTTCGAGGCAGGGATTTTGTGTTCCTCAGAAAAGCCTGCCTGTGTGGCTTTGGTTAGGTAGCTTCGGCATCTGAAAAACAGAGTTGGAAATTGCTACTAGGTTGCTGTGGGGAGTTAATGAAAGAAAATAAAAAATACGTCAACCCCTTATGTAAGAGGTTTCTCTATCAGGTAACTGTATCCTCAACTGTTCTCTTGCTTCTGGTGTTAGTTAAACAGTGTTGGGGAGGAGAGAGAAATTCTGCCCTTAGGCAGCTTACCGTCAAAGGGGATAAGGAGCACTGATCAAATCCCACAAGCAAATGTAAAACTAACTGATAAGGGGGAGGCAGAGAGGCAACTTGCAGATGTGAGTTGGTCTGAGGAGATTAGGAGGGGCGGCCTGGTGCGGGAATACTGGAAATGAGATTCTGAAGGAGAAGTAAGATTTTAAAAAGTGAGTGGAGGGCTGGAGTGGAGTGAGCGAAATCTCTTCAGGCCAAGGTAACTAGGCTGGAAAAGAATTCTGTGACCAGCCCTTGGGGCCATGGAGAGGCTGGTCTGCTGAATTAAAGACATTTGTATATCTTCATGCTAAACACAAGGAACCACCGCAGGAGTATATATAGAATCCCTCCGGCAATAGTAGGGGAAAACTTTGTTTGGAAGAGATCTGGACGGAAGGAATGGGGGAAGAAAATCTTCAGGTAAGAGAATAATGGATATGGCAGGTTTTATAGGTAAGGGCTCCCGCACCCCCTGGCTAAAGAGCCTAGTTTCTTCTACTTCTGTGCTTTGTATCTGTATTTTGTCTTTTTTCATATTTTCATATCGGCCTCCCATTTCCCCATCTACCCCATCTTAGAAGTCAACCTGGGGTTGAGATGATTTCCCAGAGGAGAATCTGCACTGCCAGTGATGTGTGTAATGACTATCCTGGTGCCGTGGTTGTGAGTTATCTTGAGGCAGGTAGTGTGTGTGGTGGGTCAGGCACCCTGGGGAAGACGGCTCCTCTGTCCCCAGCAGAACTCCACGAAGTCGGGGGAGCACTCTCTGGCTGGCCTATCCCAACCAGCATCAGAAGAAGCCAAAGAGAAGCAGCAGGCTTCCGGTGAACCAAAGTTGCAGGAAACCTCCGCCAGCGGGACCAAACGAAAAAGATCTATGAAAGAAGACAAAGGTAAGAAGTCTACAAGCCCTCAAATCTCATTTCCTTGGGTTTAAGAAGACCGAGGAATTTTCTGAAGGAATAGAACAAGTAGGGGAAAAACGGGTCCTGTATTCTGAAAACCCTCCACTTCCTTTGGCGTCCAGCTTACTTCGCGCGTGCCTGAAGCCTTCTTTTCAGCCACCTCTTTTAAAACTCTGGTGTCTTCATGTCTCCAAACTGACAGTGTATTTGTTCTGTTCATCATTTTGACTTCACTCACTGCTTAGTGTTAAAGGATCTCAGAGTACAGTGGTTCGGGGACAGACTGCTATAAATTTGAAATCCCATCCTTAAAACTCACCTTCTTTTTCTCTCTTTTTTTTTTTATTTTAAAGATTTTATTTATTTATTTGACAGAGAGAGATCACAGTAGACAGAGAGGCAGGCAGAGAGAGAGAGAGGTAAGAGGCTCCCTGCTGAGCAGAGAGCCCCATGCAGGACTTGATCCCAGGACCCTGAGATCATGACCTGAGCCGAAGGCAGCGGCTTAACCCACTGAGCCACCCAGGCGCCCTCACCTTCTTTTCTAAGAGTTGAGGATAATACTTAACTTAGCCAAGTCAGATGGAGTGGGCTGCAGGCTCCATTGTAGTGTATAGGGAATAATTGGGTAAAAATGCCTACTTGATACCTGACTAGTAATGTGCTCTCGGTAAAGCCTCATAACTGTTAGTGTCATTATAGTTGTCTGTTCTGGAGTGTGTTCTAGAAGTCTTTCCTGGACAGTGAGGGAGTGTGAGGAAGCTGTGTGCCGTGAGACCAGAGCACTGCCCAGAGTGGGGAGGGCTGATGTAATTCTTTCTGAGGACGGGTGGTTGTGTGTAGCATTGCCAAGGGGTTTGCTCTGTTCCTTGGTGAGAGGACCAGGCCCCACTGAGGATTACGATGTCGGGTTTTAAATTACTATCATTCCCCTGGATTGGAAGTAAGATCTCTAGTACAACCTGGTTGAGGTCTGGGTGTAAGTGCTCACAAGGGAGCAAGTTTGGAAGTTTTAGGAAGTAAAAAGTGGAGATTCAGAAGTAGTAAGTCCGTCCCAGGTTTGAGGTTGTGTCTTTTGGAAGTTCTGGGGTCTTTGTCAAGTCACTGGATCTGCAATGGGGATTGGGTTGGGAAAACTTAAAGTTGTACTTCGACATTTTAAAAGGCTGTCCAGGGACGCCTGGGTGGCTCAGTTGGTTAAGCAGCTGCCTTCGGCTCAGGTCATGATCCCAGCATCCTGGGATCGAGTCCCACATCGGGCTCCTTGCTCAGCAGGGAGTCTGCTTCTCCCTCTGCCTCTGCCTGCCTCTCTGTCTGCCTGTGCTCACTCTCTCTCGCTCTCTCTCTCTCTCCAACAAATAAATAAATAAAATCTTTTAAAAAAAAACAAAAAAAAGGCTGTCCAAAAGTGAATTATTGCTAATTTCATCCCATTTTCCTCCCGCATCTTGTTCAGAAAAGAAGGAAGAAGGCAGTGGAAAAGTAAGACTTCGGAAGAAAATCCCAGTTCCTCCATTACCTTCGAAATTGCCACCCGCCAACATGCTTCACCGAGACGTCCTGCGGGCCTGGTGCCAGCAACTAAAGCTGAGCACCAAAGGCCAGGTGACTGCCTAGGGTCGGAGGCAGTGCTCCTGGGAGGAGGGGTAGGATCCTTACCTGATGGTTGACTCATTTTTCTCGTCTTAGAAACTGGATGTATATAAGAGAATCTGCGAATATGCTTACCCTGATCAAAAGGTAAGTGGTTTGTAGGGATTTGCCCAAGTGGAAGGCTTAGTTCTCGTTCTGATTTCCTAATTTAGCATCAGAAAGTCCGTGGAGGGATTCCCTTAGCCTCTCCCTCCCTCTGAAGGGAAACAGCACACACACCTACCCACACCCGCCACCCCCTTCCACCCCCACCACCAGCCACTTCACACCAAAGTTGGGCAAAATCATAAAAATTGGATCGCACTTCTGACAGCACCTTAACCTTGCGAACCCTGTTTGTAGACGAACATTCCTGTCAACGCAGAGGAGGCCAAGATTCTCACACAGTCACAAAGAAGATCAAAGATGGAGCAGGGGGAAATGTCTCTGGACGGTTTTGGAAAAAGCGTATCTTCTGACGGGACCTACCCTCCTGAGGTGGCTGCTCCCCCTGAGGGTGGGGCACCTGCCCCCGTTGGGTCTGGTGCTCTCCTGGAGGGAGTTGATACTGTTGTTGTGACAACTTCGGCCCCAGATGCTGTGTTTGCCTCCTGGTCCAGAATTGCAAGCAGGGCTGGCAAGATGGAGACCGTGGAATCGCCACAGGAGGCCCACGGTAAGCCCAGGCTTGAGATTTGGTTCTGCTCCTGTTGAGGAAAAAATGCTATTGATGTTAATCAATATCAGTTTTAGGGTATACCAAAATCACCTGAAGGGTTGTTGATTCCTGGGCCTCACCCACAGAGTTTCTGATTCAGAACTGAGGTAGGGCCTGGGAATTTTCTTTTCTAATAATTTTTCAGCCAGTGCTGATGATGCTAGTCTGGGGACCGCACTTTGAAAACCACTGCTGCAAATTATTGATGTCATCAGAAGGGAATGGCAATCTGTTTGGCTTTCTTTCCCCTTCTTGAAGGAATTCAAAGAGCACGCTCTAAAATCAGCTGCCTGAGCTTAAGCCTTGGATCTTCTAATATCTGTTAAGTGAGTGACATTACCAAGTTGTTTCATACAGTTCCCAGTTTCCTCACCATAAAATAGGTTAATAATTACACCTACCTCACAATGTTGTAAGAATTACAGGATATAAAATTAAGAGAGACCATAAACTGGTTAGCACAGTACAATGCCTGTTGAAACCCCAAAGCCATTTCATGCAGACCCTCCCAGACCATTCTGGTTTAGTCTTTCTATTGAAGGAAACCAGAGTATGTCACCCCAAATTATACCTGTCCTAAATTGTTTTTAAAAGTATAATAAAAATTGTTTTGAGCTAATGGCAATTAAAAAGCAGCCAACCCAGGGGCGCCTGGGTGGCTCAGTGGGTTAAGCCTCCGCCTTTGGCTCGGGTCATGATCCCAGGGTCCTGGGATTGAGCCCCGCATCGGGCTCTCTGCTCAGCGGGTAACCTGCTCCCCCCTCCCCCCTCCTGCCTCTCTGCCTACTTGTGATCTCTGTCAAATAAATGAATAAAATCTTTAAAAAAAAAAAAAATCAGCCAACCCAGAAAAGTCCCTTTTTACTGCCTAAAGGCAGGTTATACGTTCTCTTTTTGCTGGAGACAATCTGCTGAGAGGTGGCACCAGAGAAACCTTACTTACTGCTTCCCTTTTTCCTGTCATTTCTCACAAATTCCTCTTTCTTTGTAAAAACCAGGATTCTGAGCCACCATTTTGAGTTCGTTTTCGTTGGTGGTTTCTTCGAGTGATGTGTGCCATATGCATTAAGAAACTGACTTTCTCGGGGGACCTGGGTGGCTCAGTCATTAAGCATCTGCCTTCGGCTTGGGTTATAATCCCAGGGTCCTGGGATCGAGCCCTGTATCGGACTGCTGCTCAGTGGGAAGCCTGCTTCTCCCTCTCCCATTCCCCCTGCTCCTGTTCCCTCTCTGGCTATCTCTGTGTCAAATAAATTTAAAAATATTTAAAAAAAAAA
>PISX010033454.1:0-15055 GCA_004024625.1 Mellivora capensis | reverse complement strand
AACACACGTTGTTTCCTGTCTTGCTGATTTTGGCCATTCTAACTGGTGTGAGGTGGTATCTCAATGTGGTTTTAATTTGAATCTCCCTGATGGCTAGTGATGATGAACATTTTTTCATGTGTCTGATAGCCATTTGTATGTCTTCATTGGAGAAGTGTCTGTTCATGTCTTCTGCCCATTTTTTGATGTGATTATCTATTTTGCATGTGTTGAGTTTGAGAAGTTCTTTATAGATCCTGGATATCAACCTTTTGTCTGTACTGTCATTTGCGAATATCTTCTCCCATTCCGTGGGTTGCCTCTTTGTTTTGTTGACTGTCTCCTTTGCTGTGCAGAAGCTTTTGATCTTGATGAAGTCCCAAAAGGTCATTTTTGCTTTTGTTTCCTTTGCCTTTGGAGACATATCTTGAAAGAAGTTGCTGTGACCAGTGTCGAAGAGGTTACTGCCTATGTTCTCCTCTAGGAATCTGATGGATTCCTGTCTCACATTGAGGTCCTTTATCCATTTCAAGTTTATCTTTGTGTACGGTGTAAGAGAATGGTCGAGTTTCATTCTTCTACATATAGCTGTCCAATTTTCCCAGCACCATTTATTAAAGAGACTGTCTTTTTTCCACTGTATATTTTTTTCTGCTTTGTCGAAAATTATTTGACCAAAGAGTTCAGGGTCCATATCTGGGCTCTCTACTCTGTTCCACTGGTCTATGTGTCTGTTTTGATGCCAGTACCATGCTGTCTTGGTGATCACAGCTTTGTAGTAAAGCTTGAACTCAGGCAACGTGATGCCGCCAGTTTTGTTTTTCTTTTTCACCACTTCCTTAGCAATTCGGGGTCTCTTCTGGTTCCATACAAATTTGAGGATTGTTTGCTCCAGCTCTTTGAAAAATGCTGGTGGAATTTTGATCAGAATGGCATTGAAAGTATAGATTGCTCTAGGCAGTATAGACATTTTAACAATGTTTATTCTTCCGATCCATGAGCATGGAATGGTCTTCCATCATTTTGTGTTTTCTTCAATTTCTTTCATGAGTGTTCTGTAGTTCCTCATGTATAGATCTTTTACCTCTTTGGTTAGGTTCATTCCCAATGCCTTATGGTTCTTGGTGCTCTAGTAAATGGAATCAATTCTCTAATTTCCCTTTCTGTATTTTCATTGTTAGTGTATAAGAAAGCCACTGATTTCTGTACATTGACTTTGTATCCTGCCACGTTACTGAATTGCTGTAGGAGTTCTAGTAGCTTGGGGGTGGAGTCTTTTGGGTTTTCCATATAAAGTATTATGTCATCTGTGGAGAGAGAGAGTTTGACTTCTTCCTTGTCAATTTGGATACCTTTTATTTCTTTTTGTTGCCTGATTGCTGTTGCTAGGACTTCTAATACTAATTTGAACAAGAGTGGTGAGAGTGGGCATTCTTGCCGTGTTCCTAATCTCAACAGGAGGGCTGTGAGCTTTTCCCCATGAGGATGATATTCACTGTGGGTTTTTCATAAATAGCTTTTATGGAGTTGAGGAATGTTCCCTCTATCCCTATACTTTGAAGCATTTTAGTCAGGAACAGATGCTGGATCTTGTCAAATGCTTTTTCTGCATCAATTGAGAGGACCCTGTGGTTCTTCTCTCTTCTCTTATTGATTTGTTCTATCACACTGATTGATTTGCGAATGTTGAACCACCCTTGTAAGCCAGGGATGAATCCCACCTGGTCATGGTGGATGATCTTTTTAATGTGCTGTTGGATCCTGTTTGCTAGGATCGGGTTGAGAATCTTAGCATCCATATTCATCAGTGATATTGGTCTGAAATTCTCCTTTTTGGTGTGGTCTTTGACTGGTTTGGGGATCAGGGCAATGCTGGCTTCATAAAAAGAGTCTGTAAGTTTTCCTTCTGCTTCAATGTTTTGAAAGAGCTTCAGGAGAATAGGTGTTATTTCTTTTTGAAATTCTGGTAGAATTCCCCAGGGAATCTGTCAGGTCCTGGGCTCTTGTTTTCTGGGAGGTTTTTGATCACTGCTTCAATCTCGTTACTAGATATTGGTCTATTCAGGTTGTCAATTTCTTCCTGGTTCAATTTTTGAAGTTTATATTTTTCCAGGAATGCATCCATTTCCTCTAGGTTGCTTAACTTATTGGCATATAACTGTTGATAATAATTTCTGATGATTGTTTCTACTTCGTGTTAGTTGTGATCTCTCCCTTTTCATTCAAAATTTAATTAATTTGGGCCATCTCTTTCTTTTGGATTAGTTTGGCTGATGCTTTATCAATCTTATTTAATCTTTCTAAAAACATCTCTAGTTTCATTGATATGTTCTACTGTATCTCTAGTTTCTACCTCATTCATCTCTGCTCTAATCTTGATTTTTTCCTTCTTGTGCGTGGAGTTGGCTTAATTTGTTGTTGATTCTCCAGTTCTTAAGGTGTAGAGATAGCTGTTGTATTCTGGATTCTTCAATTGTTTTGAGGGAGGCTTGGATGGCTATTTGTTTCCCCCTTAGGACAATCTTTGCTGTATCCCATAGACTTTTGGACCAAAGTGTCTTCATTCTCATTGGTTTCCATGAATTGTTGAAGTTCTTCTTTGATTTCCTGCTTCAACCAAGCATTCTTAAGCAAAGTGGTCTTTAGCTTCCAGGTGTTTGAATTCCTTCCAAATTTTCCTTGTGGTTGAGCTCCAGTTTCAAAGCATTGTGATCTGAGAATATGCAGGGAATAATCTCAATCTTTTGGTATCAGTTGAGCCCTGATTTGTGACCCAGTGTGTGGTCTATTCTGGAGAAGGTTCCATGTGCACTTGAGAAGAATGAGTATTCTGTTGTTTTAGGGTGGAATGTTCTGTATATATTGATGAGGTCCATCTGGTCCAATGTGTCATTCAGTGCTCTTGTTTCTTTATTGATTTTTCTGCTTGGATGATCTGTCTATTACTGAGAGTGGTGTGTTAAGATCCCCAACTATTAATGCATTCATATCAATATGACTCTTTATCTTGATTAGCAGTTGTCTTATGTAGTTGACTGCTCCTATATTGGGGGCATAAATATTTACAATTGTTAGATCTTCTTGGTGGATAGACCCTTTAAGAATGATGTAGTGTCCTTCTGTATCTCTGACTACAATCTTTAGTTTAAAATCTAATTTTTCTGATATGAGAATCACTAGCCCAGCCTTCTTTTAAGGCCCATTGGCTTGAAAATGCTTCTCCATACTTTCACTTTCAGTCTGGATGTATGCTTAGGTTCAAAATGGGTCTCTTGTAGACAACATATGGATGGGTTCTGTCGTTTTATCCAATCTGCAACCCTGTGTCATTTTATGGGCGCATTTAGGCCATTCACATTGAGAGTGATTATTGAGAGATACATTTTTATTGACATCGTGTTACCTTTGAAGTCTTTCTTTCTGTAGATTGTCTCCATAATTGTCTCATAATTCAATGATATTCGTGGGATTTTTCCTCTTTTATGGAACCTCCCCCCTTAATATTTCCTGCAGTGTTGGCTTGGTGGTCGCATACTCTTTTAAGCCTTGTCAGTTTTGGAAACTCTTTATCTCTCCATCCATTTTGAATGTCAGTCTTGCTGGATAAAGTATTCTTGGCTGCATGTTCTTCTCATTTAGTGTCCTGGATACATCTTGCCAGCCCTTTCTGCCTTGCCAGGTTTCTGTGGACAGGTCTCATGTTATTCTGATGGGCTTTCCTCTGTACGTAAGGAATCTCTTTCCCCTAGCTGCTTTCAAGAGCTCCTCTCTACAATTATGATTCCTCATTTTCACCATCAGGTGTCTCGAGGTCTTTCTAGATTCTGTGATCTTGGGGGGAGACCTCTATAACATGAATGCTGGTTCCATTCCCCAAATTGAGAAAATTTTCATGGAGAATTTGTTCAACTATATCCTCTAGTCTTCTTTCTTTCTCCTCCCCCTCAGGGATTCCAATAATTCAGGCATTGGAATGTTTCATGGCATCATTTATTTCCCTAATTCTGTTTTCATGGCTTCTAAGCTGTTTTTTCCAGGCCTCTTCCTGGTCCCTTTTCTCTCAGTTTGTTCTCTATATCAATAATTCTATTATCTGCCTCAGTTACCCTAGCTGCTAGAGAATTGAGATTAAGATTGGAACTCATTGATAACATTGTTAACATCTTCCCTGGTTGCTTTCACTTCTGCCCTAATTGATTCCATGTTGTCATTAATGTTTTTCTCTAACCTAGCCATTGCCTGGATAATTGTTAGCCTGAATTCCCTTTCTGACATACGGCTTATGTCCATATCCAGTAGCTCTGATGGAGAGGGCCCAGTCTCTGTACTTTTCCTCTGTTGGGCATTCCTCCTCCTAGTCATTTTGGTGAGAAGTGGTTGAGGGGATGTGTAGCGGAATATACCAACCATGATCCAGGCACAGTGCACCCTGGAATGTTTCTGAGCAATCAGGAGTCCCCACCAAAAAGAGAGAAAAAACAAAAAAAAGAGAGACAGGAGAAAGAAAAAGGAAAAATAAAAGAGAAGACCCAGCCAGAATGGGCCCCAAAGGTAGGATTTATAAAGTATACAAAAATATACAGTCAAACAAAAAGACCAACAAAAGTAAATGACAAGAAAAAAAGAACCGAGCCAAAATGAACCCCAAGTATAAGATTTATATAATACCAGAACAAAAACAAATATACAGAAACACTGACAGAAGAAAAAGATGGGAGGATGGTTATAAATTCTCAGTGTGGGCGAGGAAGGTTGTTTTGATTCTTCCTGGATATATCTTGATATCCAGGATATTGAGCTAAAGGACTCAACTTTCCCGAGATAAAGGGGGTTTAAAACTGGTTTATATATTGGGGTAGCATTCATTGGGGAAAGGGGGTTACCTTGAAGCTTATCTGTATATGAATATTTTAAAAAATAGAAAAGCAAAAGAAAAACAGTATATGTATCAAAAACGTTCAAGTTAAAAGGTTAATATTACAGAATTTGTTGTACTGAACATCTCATTGTGATGGTAAATAGGTTAAAAAATATTTAAAAATTGAAAAGAATGAGAATAGTGGGAATGAATTTAAAATAAAAGTCGTATCTATGAAGTAGTGGTGGTTGTCCCCTTGTTTTTTGCTTTTTGTTAGTTTGGGGGCTTTGGGGAGATTTGGGGGCTTTTTGGCTGGCTTTCTAGGGGAGGGACCTGCTGCATGGTTTTTCAGGGAGTCTTGCTAGAGTTCAGTCCTCCTGCCCCCATCAAGGAGGTGGTCTCTGAGGAAACCCAACCCGTTTTTCAGGCTTTCGTTCTCTGGAGATTTTTTGATTTTGGTTTTTGTTTTTCTCCCCTTGGTGGCTTTTGGTGGTTCTTCGGAGGTTTAGAGGAAAGCAAACTGCACCTGGACCTCCCTCCCAGAGAGAAGCTTCAGTCTGCTCCCCGCTGGGTGCTCCAGAGCACATAAATTCCCCCTCTGTCGCTGGCAGAGCACGTCCCCAGTCACAGTCTCAGGGGTCACAGGAGCTCCCCCTTGTACCCCGGTGTTAGCAAAACCAGGAGAAGTACTAGTCCAGAGAGCTGGCTTCCAGCGGCTGCCTTGCAACCACGGCTGTCTGGGCAGGTCCAGACCACCAGAGAGGTCCCAACCAGAGACAGCACGCTGAGATTTTCACAATGGCCCCGGCTGGGAGTGTTCGGACTCTTGGCCGGTCCTAGAGAACACCGGCTAGTGTCCACAGGGACCTCTCTCAGGGGAGGGGCTGGAGCGCGACTCAGACCCTGGTAGCGCAGCGTGTGTGCAGAGTGCAGAAGGCTGTGGTTCTAGAGAGCGTGGCTGGCATCCACACCAGACTCTCACACAGCCACCACCCAGACGCTCTCACGTGTGCTGGTGGCTCAGGGACCAAGACCTGGCTTCTTCACTGCACTCTCTCTGGCTCAGCACCAGGGGTGGCCATCCTGGGTCCGTGTGCTTAAGCCCCTGTCCTTACCTGCCCCGATTCCACCAATTTTCCCTTAAGATCTTTTACCCTTTTTGAGTGCTTTCAACTGGACTCCAAGTTAATACTCGTCCCCAGTCACAGGGCACTCTCGTATTGGGGCATTATTTTCCATTGGGTCACCTCTGGTGGCTCCCTCCCCCTTTTGTTTATCTTCCGATATCAGTCTGATGTTCCCACTCCGCTTTACCTGCCCACTGGTGTCTTCTGCCCCCGTAGAGGTCCAGAAGTGTATAATCCTACATCTCAGGCTGATTTCATGGCTTCATGATTTCAGAGTTCTTTGGTAGATAATCAGCTCACTTTAGAGGACCAGTTGAAACAGCACCTCCTACTTCTCCACCATTTTGTCCATGTTCCAAGAACCTCACTTTTCATTTGGAATAAAAGTTTACAACTTGATTTTTTCAAATAAGTCAACAAACAGCAAGACCATTAAGACCATTAATAAAGATTTTAAATAATAAAAAGAAGAAGGAGAAGAAGAAGAAGAAGAAGAAGAAGAAGAAGAAGCCGCCGCCATCCCATGCTAGCCAGAGCGCAAGTGGATGTGAGGTGTCTGTCCAGGGTGTATGGTCCTTCAACCCCAGTGAAATGAGAGTGCTCCCAGCTCCAGGGGACGAGAGCAGCAGGGAGGCCCAAGAGGGACACAGGATTCACTCTGGACAAGGAGATGCTGAAGAAGCTGGGGCTTCCCTTTTTGTACAAAAGGCCAGAATGGCAATGAATGCACGTTGGCTCCTCCCCATTCCTCCTGCTTCAGGTACTGATGACTGGGGCAGCCCCTCTCCCGCCATTAAGGAAAGCCTTCACAGAGACACCTGCCCAACACCCCATACCCTCAGTGGCTGGGTAAGGTCCCGTCCTGACTGCTCACTCAGTGAGGAGTCCAACGTCGGCCCCGTCTACCCCGCAGTCAACCCTTTGTCCTGTGCATTGAAGACGCTCTGTCCCATGGAGCATGATGACTGCCCTGGCCAGTCCCTTCTCTCAGGCATGTGGGGACATATGAGCTGCCTTCTCAGGGCTTTGTTAACCCACCACCACCTGTCTGGGCTGCAGGGATCAGGGGGAC
The DNA here is from genome assembly GCA_004024625.1 of Mellivora capensis. NCBI lineage: Eukaryota > Metazoa > Chordata > Mammalia > Carnivora > Mustelidae > Mellivora > Mellivora capensis. Next base: position 8,019 of record PISX010033454.1, on the reverse strand, counting down.
CGGCCAGGAGCCACTGGGTCTTCTGTTCTTTCCAGAGCAGGACTTGGTGCCTCTCCCATTGTTCTTCACATTTGTTTGTAAGCTCCCACCTATTTTTCTGGGTTTTACTCCTTTTTGCTCATGTCATGTCTCAGAGGAGGGAAATCCTGTTCCTTATTCCTCTCTGTTCCTTTTGGTGGCTTCTCACAATGGCTGGTTTGTCAGCAACAGCAACAACTTGTTCTTTCCAGCCTGAGAAATGAAGCAAGAAGATGTTCCTCTTGCGGTTTTGTCCTTAAGGACCTCCCTTCTGGAGTCACGTGCTCAGGAACCAGCTCCGCAGGGCCAGGGCCATCAGAGGTCAAGTCTCAGATAGGAAGCTTCTCCCCAGGAGTGTGACAAATGTTCCTGCATTCCAGCCATCTGGTCTACCACTGTGCCCGATTTTAGGGGTGCATCACCCTGGAGTGTGATTAGCTCACCAAGATATGGCAGCAGGCCTGGGAGGACCTCAAGGCCGCACACCAGCCACTCCTAGCTCCTGCCATTTTCAGAGCGATTGCCTGGCCATGCCCTGACTGACAGGCGCCCTCCCCACCTGCCACAGGGGCTTAGCCTTCAGCTCGGCTCCGAGTCTTATTCAGAGAAGCTAAGTAAGCGAGGAGACACCTTCCCAGTCACCGTTCTGGGACGGGCAGGGCCCCAGGAGCCTGTAGTTGTAGGCAGGGGCTGGAATGCCCGCTGCTGCCCCCCCCCCGCCCCATTACACGGATCCAGACACCAAAGCTGGCACTGGCTGGGCGCACACCTGTGACCCCCACGTCCTTCCCCCGGAGGGCAGGGGCAGGCTCCCAGAACCGGCCCACGGGATGCTGCACAGCCCAGCCTGGGTACAAGCACCGCCAGGCACATGGCTTACAGGCTCTGGACCCAGAACAGCTGCCCTGATCCAGACTCCACAGAGCATCGCCAGGAAGAACCAGGGATGGCAGGTCAGAGGTCTCTGTGGAAGGCCCATGAGCTCTGCCAAGGTTAGGTCTTATCCTCCACGGGGGCCCAATAGGACTCGCTGGCCTGCAGGAGCTGAGCCGGGTCCTCTGCAGGCCAGAGAGTGCTGGGGCCTGACTGGTTCTCTGCCGTGGTGAAGAGGCAGGCACAGGACTGGGGCTGGGAGCTTCAGGAACAGGGCCGCAGGGCAAGGAGGGCACCTTCCCTCCCCCAGCCAGGAGTTGAGGGCCCAGAAACCCAGAGCAGGTGCTTCCCGAAGGGCCAGAGCACACCCTACTCTTTGTTCCCTAAGAGGAGGCAGCGGGCCCAGGGCTGAGGCCACAGCCCGGAGTCCCCAGTGAGGGGGTGGGGCTGGAGGGAACCCTGCCTGCCAGCCAGGAGTCCCCCCCCTGGGCCCTGGAGAGCAGGCTCTGGAGGCCCAGGCATGGGGGTGGGGAGGGACCACAGGCCGTGACCGCTCCTCAACCTGCCCTGCTCCCAGCCCCAGGTCCCCAGGGCAAGCTGGTCCTCACGCGGGCTACAGGGCACCTCCTCCCAGGGACAGACCGCTGCTCTCCCCACCTCACCCTGCCTCTCCTCCCCCACCTGCATCCTCCACAGGCAACTCGGGGCCATTGCCCAGGTCTGCCCTTACACAGAGCACCCCACGGTGAACTCAGGCTTGTCCCTCCCTGACCCAGACCCAGACGCTGTGCATGGGCTGGTGTCCAACCATGTCTGGAGAGGCCCTGTGCCCCAGCAACATGGCGGGGTGTCCCCAGCACCTCGTGTCCACCTGCCGGAGGCCGACATGACCAGCTGCACCCCTCACTGCCCCTGCACGGCACTCCCCAGCTTCTCCCCTTTTCTCCAAGACCAGGCACCTTGGTCCCCAATCCTGGGAGGCCACCTCAGGCACTCTGCCCTGCTCTCCCTAACCCCTGCTCCCACCCCTCCCACGGGAGCCCCCGTGACATACCTGCCACCCCAAGGGCTCCCTAACCCTCCCAGACCTCCTGCTCCTGGTGCCCCCAGGCCGGCCTAGACCCATCCTCCACACTATAGTAGACAGAACTTTCCAGAAAGAGACTCTAAACCGGGCCCACACACAAGCCTCTTCGAGGGGCACATGGGACATGTTGGAATCCAAGCCACGTGGCCTCCTCTCCAGACACACTGCCAGCCTGTGGTCTTGGCCTCGGCTGTCGCTCTGCCTGGCATCACACACACACTCACACACACACACACACTCGCGCACGCACACACACTAGTGCACACACACTCACACACACACTCGTGCACACACACACACTCGTGCACACACACTCACACACACTCGTGCACACACACACACTCGTGCACACACACTCATGCACACACTCGTGCACACACACCCACACACTCGTGCGCACACACACGCGTGCACACACACGCGTGCGCACACACACTCGTGCACACACACACACTCGTGCACACACACACACACACAGACTTCCAACACCCTCTTCACCCACCGGCTCTGCCAGCGAGCCCCAGGGCATCATCATTCCCTCCCTGCCCCCTGTCCCTAGCAGTTGCCCCTGCATGAGCTCATCTGCCGCTCTCTCCCCGGCTGTGGGAGCCTGTGTGGGTCTCCGCCCCCCTGAAGGCCACAGCCGGTGAACCTGTGGGTCCCAGCGCCCAGCCCAGGTCTGACACATGCGGTCAGGGGAGAGCAGCCCCACAGGTGGGGGACCGTCGTGCCCTGCCCCCTGAGCCTGCCCCCAGACACGGACGTGCAGAGCTGGGAACCCTCCTCCAGGACCCGTAGCCCCGGCAAACTGGCACAGCCCTGGGCCCCCGCAGCCTGTTCATGGGGACAGTGAACAGGCAGAGTTCCCAAGGTAGCTGCCCCTGGGTCCCCAGATGTGGCCAGAGGGAAGGTGGCCTCATGGGCCGAGCCTCGGGCAGGCCCCCCGGTGCCCGGCTGGGGATCGGCCATGGACCCGCGTGTGGCCCTGCCGGCGGCCGCCACCGGCCTTCTCGGACCACATGTCTAGGAGGCAGGTGGCCTGTGGGCACAGCCCTGGGTCTACTCTTATTTCTGAAAGATAAAAGGGAGACGGACGCAGGAAGGCCTTTAATATTCTATTATTGTTACTGCCGGCCACTGGTTTCTCCCCCTCCTGCCCTAGGGTCCTTGGGGTTTTGGCTGAGCCAGGAACCACAGTGCTAACTGGGGCCACAGTGATTCACAACCCTACAGAAACCCCGCAGTTGAGCCCTCCAGCAGCGCAGGGGGCCCTCCCGGTCCCAGCACACCCGCCAGGGGGTGGGGGAAGCCCAGGAAACCTGGGGGAGGGGTGCTTAGCCGCCTCAGAAGGCGAAGGGACTTTGCAAGTGGACATGATGTGACCCTGGGGACGGCCTGGGTCATCGACAGGCTGGAGGAGGCGCAGCAGCCTGGATGCAGGGGGAGGGGATGGGAGCTTGGTCGGGGCTGGGCAGGGCACGCAACCCTGGGCCCCGAGTAGGGACGGCCATTGCAAGGCTGCTCGGGGAGACCGTGACCTCGGGACCAACGCGAGTCAGGTGCCAGGAAGGACGTCAAATGCCGGGCCAGCGCTCTGGGGGCAGGAGGGACGGTGCAGGGGCGCGGGGCGGGCCATTCCTTCCAACAGACAGCAGGCTCCCTGGGGACCTTGGCTGGGCGGGGGTATTCTGTGGGCCCCAGCACAGCCCCAGCGCACTGTGCAGATGCTTACTTGGGCACCTGGGGCCGGGGCGCACTGGTCACCGTCTCCTCAGGTGAGTCTCTGGTGGTAGCAGCTCTGTGGGCACAGGGCCAGGCACCTGGGGCCGGCCGCAGCTCTGAGCCCAAGGTCCAGCCTGGGGCCCTGCGGGACCGCAAGGTCCCCACTGGGTCCCAGCCCCGTGGGGACTGGACTCAGAGCTGGCAGAGCCCCTGGGTGGCAACCGAGCTGAGGGCCAGGCAGACAGACGCCCCGGGCTCAGGCGTTGGTGGGAAGGGGAAGCGTGGGGCCCGGCTTTCTGTGTGCGGAGGCTGGGCGGCTGCACCACTGTGGCCACGACTACTTTGATGTCTGGGGCCTGGGCACCCTGGTGACCGTCTCCTCAGGTAACTGCAGCCCTTCCTGCCTCCCTCTGGCCCTGGGGGGTGCATCTGGGGGCAGGGGAGCCGGCGGCATGGGCTGCGTCCTCAGGCTCCGAGGTGGACACTGCGGGCCGGGAGGGTTTCTGTTGGGGGAGAAGCAGGGACTGTGTCCCTGTGTGATGCTTTTGGTTACTGGGGCCAGGGGATCCTGGTCACCGTGTCCTCAGGTAAGACGGCTTCCCTCTGGCCCTTCGTCCCAGCCCTGGAACAGAAGGTTCCCGAGACCCCTGGGGTCTGTGGGGCCCAGTCTAGCGGGGGCTGCCTCTGCGGCTCTGGGGGGCCTCTCTGTGGGGTGCGTAGTGGGGCTGGCAGAGCAGGCTCCGCGTCTGGGGTGCGTCCACTGTGGCCGGGCGGCCAGGCGGGGCCGAGGTTTTTGTACACCCCCTAACGGGGCCTTTGGCAATGTGACTACTTTGAATACTGGGGCCAGGGGACCCTGGTCACCGTCTCCTCAGGTGAGTCCTCACAGCCCTTCTCTCCTCTCTCTCTGGGGCTTTTTGCTGCATTTGAGGCAGAAAATGAGGCTGTCTGGGTCTGGGATCTGGGAGCACCAGGGGAAGGGAAGGGGCCGGCGGCCGGCGGCTCCATCCTGGCGCTCAGCCTCCTTTGCCTCCTGGGCTGCCCTGTCGGCCCCACCGGCTGGGGTTTGAGGTCTGAGGCTCTAGCTGGGCCCGACTTCTTGTCCGGAGCTCCCACACAGTTGTCACATTGTGACACCGGCTTGACGCCTGGGGCCAGGGGACCCTGGTCACCGTGTCCTCAGGTGGGTCCTCAGCCTCCCCACTCGGGCCGCACTTGGGGGGATCAGGCTGTTGGGGTTTCTGGAGGCCAAGACAGGGACAGAAACGGGGGCCTGGTGACCACCATGCCCTGAGGACGTCTGCACTCAGGCAAGGCGGCTCCTGTGGCTGATCTGTCTTGGGTCTTGGGGTCTTAGGGGTCTTGGGTGGTCTTGGGGGCCATAGTGACTGTGGTGCGATCGGTGGAATCGGGGTCTCTGCGGCCGTGGCCCTTGGGGCAGATCGGACCTCAGAGCCCCAGTTAGGGGCTTGTAGCCCGGCGGCCCAGGTGCGCAGTGCCCTGGCTTCTGTGGGGCCCGGAGACCGTGCCAGCCTCTGAGTCAGGGCGAGGCCAGGCCAGCCCCCGGGGTTTTGGTGGGGTGCGGACGGCGACTTCACCACTGTGACTACTACGGTATGGACTTCTGGGGCCAGGGGGCCTCAGTCACCGTGTCCTCAGGTAAGACTGGCCACGCCACGGCCTTTATTTTTTGCTCCTTTCTGTGGGGTTTTCTGAGCACCAATGGCCGGTCCAGGGGCAGGCTGGCCGGGAGGGGACGAGGACCAGGTGACTTGGGGACGTCCGCGCCTCTTCATTTTCCAATGCCGTTCTAAAAGGGGCTGGAGGCTGGGCCGGCCAGGGGTGGGCCGGGACGCCGGGCACTGAGACTCCGGGGGTCGGTAGGAAGGTGCACGGCCGGCGGTGTGTGCAGGACAGGGGAGGGCTGCGGGTGGAGCGTGTGGTCGGAGACTGTGCTGCGAACCAGGAGTGCGGTTCGGGGGCTGGGCTGTTTAGGATTCCTGGCCGGGGACGGAGCCGTCCGGGCGAGGAGGGACACTGAGGGGCAGGTCTGGGCCCAGGGAGCTGGCTCCTGCTGAGTGTATGCTCTACACACAGAAGGACAGGACATCCTTGAAGGGCTTCTTTTCTCCTGAGAGAAATCGCTGAAAGCGGTGACTTTAAAATGTTGGAGATTTTCAAGCGTTTTAGACTTTTTAATTGTATCAGGCGATTAACCTGCCAGAGTCCTATCTTTCTGGAGTCGGTAGGAGAAGGCGGCCCCCGCCACAGCTGAGTTTTGACGATGATCAATGAAGTTTATGTTTTGTTTAATTCAATGAAGTTTATGTTTTGTTTAATTCAATGAAGTTTATGTTTTGTTTAATTCAATGAAGTTTATGTTTTGTTTAATTCAATGAAGTCTATTTTTTGTTTAATTCAATGAAGTTTATTTTTTGTTTAATTCAGCGATTCAGGAAGCGGCGGGGCCGAGCTGGCGGGGGCGGGGGCGGGGCCGGCCGGGCGGCCCCGCAGGTGGCAGGAAGCAGGTCGCTGGGACCGTCTATTTTAGGCAGCAAGAAAACACGCTTGCAAATTCCTAGCTTGTGGTTAGCAGAAGTGGTTTTCAGGCGGTTCTGCCCCGAGGGGCCAGCGCGGCCTCCCGCAAAACAACACCTGCGCGATTTGCATTTTCTAAAATAAGCCCGAGAAGCTGGCAGGAGCCCAGAGGCTTCCTTTTTTGACTACCCGAATTTACTCTCTCGGTCTTAGCTCACCAACGTCTGAGTCTTACTCATTTCCAAAGTAGGACGTTCAGGACCTTCAGCTGGTCTCAGGGACGGTGTGCGCGCGTTCCTGTGTGGTTTTCTGAATCAGGGGTGCCTGATCGCTGGCCCCAAACCGCCCTCCGATGCCCCCACGCAGGGTTTTGCGATCTCTGTGTCCGTGTTCTAAGACGTTCTCTGTGTGAGGGAGAGGCACTGAGGTACCCTGAGGAGGTGGCCTTCCCGGCAGTGTTCGCAGACCTGTTTTCAAGCATTCCCGTGGGGACAGATTCTAGAGGAAACGAGTGATTGTCCTCGGTGGTTTCAGTGAAGCGTGTTCTCGCTGGACTAAGGAAGCCCGGTCAGTTCTCGAATCAGAAGGGAACTCTGCCGGGCTCCCGCGCTGAGGGGGCCCCGTGCAGGGGCCGCCCGGCCCCCGGGCCCGCCGTGGCTGGGGGTCCCCCGGGCCCGCCGTGGCTGGGGGCAGGCGCTCGTGGCTTCTGCCGCCAGGCCAACCGCCTGTGCATCGAGGACCGATTTTAATGGATTCGGAGGAATTCTCCCAAGACCCCCACAGTGACCAGGGAGCCCAGCTGGTAAGAGAGAAGCTCGTGTTTCCTGTTTTGGCTTCTGGGGGTGAGGGTCCGTCTTTAGTGACCGCTCAGTGAAACAATGAGGTTTATTTGTATGGATCCCTACGACCAGCGTCTGGTCTCTCTGTTTGACTTTCTCTGAAGAGTTTCAAGGACGCAGCTGGAAGGGCGCGCCGTGGCTTCTTGGCTGTGGATCCTGTGGCTCAGACTTAGGCTTTCGCTTGTAAAGGCGGCCCTGGGTGTGAGGCCCCGGCTGACCGCTGCGAGGGGCTTTCTGACAAAGAGCGGAATGAGAAGTGCAGATTCAGGGAAGACTTGTTTCTGGCCCTGTGTAATGATGATTTTTATTTAGGGGGAACTTAGCTAAAGTGGGGGCCTACTTTAGACTCCGAAGGCAGGAGGTCAGCTCAGGGAGTGCCCAGGAGGGTGCCGGCCGGGCGGGGAGCGTCCCAAGCGCCCCTCTCTCAGCCCAGAAGTGGCTCTCCCTGCTCTAGAGCACGGACACAGGTTTTCCACTGGTGACAGTGGACCCTCCTCCACCCTCACAACGTGTCCCGGTGAATCTTAACTGGCCGGGAAGCATTTTACCCAGGACACTGATGTGGGAGTGACCGCTAGTGCTTGGGCACCAAGAGCCGGCTCAGCCTGGGGTCCCGACAAAATCGGGGGTCCTAGTGGAAAATCCACAAGGACACACAACCGTGGAACAGGCAGGGGTAAGCACCAGAAGGCGCAGACCCAGAGCCAGGCCCATCAGTACTGGACTCCCGGTGAGATGGCTTTAGCTGAAAGGCAAGCAGATCCAAGCTCTGAAATTTTCTAGCCGGTCCCAGGACCAGACTTTCTGGGACTTCAGGACCCAGGACTACACTGGGCTGGCCAAAGCGATCTTCAGCTGAGCTGGACCAAGCCAGATTGAACTGGCACTTCTGGATTGAGCTGGGTTGAGCTGGGCTGAGCTGGGCTGGGCTGAGCAGGGCTG